>CM042379.1:2811974-3014474 GCA_023634145.1 Thymallus thymallus
TGTGTGTGCGTGTGTGCGTGTGTGCGTGTGTGTGTGTGTGTGTGTGTGTGTGTGTGTGTGTGTGTGTGTGTGTACCTGGATGACGGTGCGAGTCAGTGTGATCTGATACTCCTCGATGTGCAGCGTCTCCATCCAACGCTTCTCCTCCTCGTCCAGCACCTGAGACAGCTCTGTGGTCACCTTCTCCTGGAACGCAACCAGACCCGCAGTCAGACATAACTCAACCATGCACTGAACCACTAAGCAGCCAAAAAGCATCAAATATTCCCAATTGAATCACAGATACATCCCCCTATATTTTAAGTGAAGGTTTCCTCCCATTGGTGACCCCGCAGGGGCATGATTGATTGCCAGCCCACAGGCCACGCTGCCAATAACCCCTGTGTTCTTTTTCCTCTGCAGGATTGACTTGTGGACGACTATTATGTCTGCATACATGGACCCTGGGCCTGAACAGAGTACCACACACAACAGTGCTCTAACCTACCTGGACCTGACTCGCAAGTTTGTTGCTCAATGACCTGAGCTAAAATGGCCTGTTGACTGGCTTCCATTGTGTTGTGGTTGTTGCAGACAGGAAAACCCACGAGCTGACCCTGAGACGGCCGCACACTGATTGGCTGCACTGGTTGGAGTGATTGCGTTCCCTTTAGGGCAATCACAGGAAGGTGCTTAGGCTGGTAAGGAGAAGCGGGGCGCACCAAATGAGGGGGGCTGGGGGGTGAGGGGTGGATGGTCGGCCCTTACCCTGACAGAGTTGAGACAGTCCAGCTCCAGTTTGTCCACGGTCTCCGAGGGCAACAGCGGCCCGAGCTGGGACCTGTTGAAGGGCGTCATCATGCTGACTGTTCCAAGGACGTCCCTGGAGCGATTACATTAGGAGGACAGAGTCAGTGGCTTAGTCATACAGTAACACTTAACTAAGAAACTATTGTTAATGTACAGTATAATTTACAGTATTTACAGCGGGTGAAATAAGTATTGAACACGTCACCATTTTTCTCAGTAAATATATTTCCAAAGGTGCTATTGACATGAAAGTTTCACCAGATGTTGGTAACAACCCAAGTAATCCATACATACAAAGAAACCAAAACAAATAAGTTCATACATTAAGTTATGTGTAATAATGTGAAATGACACAGGGAAAAAGTATTGAACACATGAAGAAAGGGAGGTTCAAAAAGGCATGGAAAGCCAAGACAACAGCTGAAAACTATCAGTAATTAAAAAGCAATCCAGCCCCGTCAGTGCAAATTAATATCAGCTGGTTCAGGCAAATTTATGGTGAAATGATTGTCTTTCCACTTCCGTATTATGGCCCCAACAGTGCTCACTGGAACATTCAGAAGCTTAGAAATGCGCCTATAACCAATGCCATCATTATGTTTTGCAACAATTAGGTTGCGAATGTCTTGAGACAGCTCTTTGCTTTTACCCATAATGAGATGTGTCTTGTGTGACACCTTGGCAATGAGACCTTTTTGTAGGCCATCAGTTGGGACTGAACCAGCTGATATTAATTTGCACTGACAGGGGGCTGGATTGCTTTTTAATTACTGATAGTTTTCAGCTGTTGTCTTGGCTTTCCATGCCTTTTTGAACCTCCCTTTCTTCATGTGTTCAATACTTTTTCCCTGTGTCATTTCACATTATTACACATAACTTAATTTCTGATCTTATTTGTTTTGGTTTCTTTGTATGTATGGATTACTTGGGTTGTTACTAACATCTGGTGAAACTTTCATGTCAATAGCACCTTTGGAAATATATTTACTGAGAAGAATGGTGACGTGTTCAATACTTATTTCACCCGCTGTATGTACAGTATAATTGACAGTATTTATGTACAGTATTATGTACAATAACATCACACCACCTTGTAACATGCTTTACTGTGAAAGCATGAAGTGAAAATTAAATGAAACATTTCTGAAAGGTTTGTGGTTTATGCAAGTGTGTTACAACCTGACATGTGGCTATATACTTTTGTTATTTCGTTTTTTATGCAATTCTGCTACTTCGAGACTCTGATATGTGTAAAATCACAAGTTGCAATACACAATCATTGAAATAACTATTCCATAGTCTACACTCAGTGGCATTAAGGATGGATACCCACTTGTTATAGATGTTGTAGAGCCAGTCCAGCAGAGAGTAGATATCTGTGATCAGCAGCTGGTCGTCAGTGATGCTCTGCAGTCTGCGGGCCACAGCCTGGTGGTAGCTCTGTAGGTACACCTGGAAGGGTTCGTACTCCTCTGGGTACACTGGCACCACGTTCCTCTTGGCCGCCCCCAGGTCCTCCACCACCCGGGTCCGCACCCTGTCCAGGAAGTCCGCCAGCTCCCCGCCCTGGGCCTCGTTCCTTTGAGGCAGGCTCCCGTTTGCTGCCTCCGCCACCGCCTCCTTCCACCGCTGCTTCAGCTGCCTGGGTCTGGGGCCTCCGGGGTGCGCCCCCTCACCCTGCGCCCAGTCCCGGTCAGCCTGCTCCTCCTGCTGCAGCACCTGCACCACCAGCCCCAGGTTGGGCCCTGCCGTGGGGGAGCGCAGAGACTCGCGCACCACCGCCCACAGCTCCTTCTGCAGGGCTTCGTACAGCAGCTCCACGTCTTTGGCTTTGCGCCTGCAGCTGTCTTTGCTCCCGGGGCTGGTCAGGTCCTCTGGGACAGCACCACCTGCTGGCGATGAGGGCAGGGCCGCTGCGGCCGCCGCGTTACACTCCTGCTCCAGCTCCAGGATGTGTGTGTCAGCCAGGAACAGGTCTCTCTTAGTCACCAGCTGCAGAATTTCTAGAACTGAAAGGGGACGAAAAGGCATTATGTAACTCCACATAACACATGATAAACCATGCACAGGCAATACAGCTGTATTAAGTCAAAAGGTAGAATGGAGACACTATCCTAAAGGAAAGATCTGTGCTCTTGCACCCTCACCTGTCTATATGCTATGCTACACAACACATGACCTGGTCAAATGGATCCTGGGTAAACCCCCAAGACCTACTCAAATAAACATTACTATTCTTTGCTTTGAACGTGTCAAAGAGCTATGTTTTTTTTCTCCACGTCAAGCTAAAGGCTAAGCCACAGTGTCACTTCCGACACAGGTTCCCACATCAGGTCCTATCCATAGCAGAGGCTCCGGGCTTGAAAAACAGATGTTGTCAGATTGGACACGGTTAGACCGGTCTCTCTGGAGGTAGGTTAGTTTAGAAGCACAGGCACAAGCATTTCACTCGCAATAACATCTGCTAACCATGTGTATGTGATCAATAAAAGTCGATTTGATTTGAAAGTTTCGTCTCTACTTCAGTTGATCCCATAAGGGACATGTGGGTGCCAAACATAAATGATCCTAGATTCCCACAGACTGGCTAATCGTGTGTCCACTCACTGTCCTCTCCTGAGACGCTTCTCTGTCAGTTTAAGCCCTCTTATACGGCTAGCATAGCTATGGAATAGAATATAATAAAAGTACATAGTGTTTTGCATTAGGGTGGAGAAATTGCATTTCCTGTGGAACTCCATCTTGGTTTCAGAGACTCACACAATGAGGTGATCTCATCATCTCTTACTCTGATGTGGTCTGAGAAAAACATTTGTACTGAAACCAGTGATGAAGTGGATCGTTTCCCAGACACTCCTCTCTGACATCACCCCTCACCCTCTGGGAGGAGCAACACTTCTCTGATTGTCAACTAGAGGATAAGACCAAGTAGAGGTGTAATACCCACAGGGTATTACACCTACCATGGTAGTCATTCCATGGTAGTCAGTCTGAATGCAGGTTGCGGGTAAAAACAAATGGTTGGGTATCCTAACTCTGGCTGGATTCCAATAGGAATAACACATCACTTTACACTGTGACTTAATATGATGTGGCCTGTAAACCAGGAGTGTCCTAACACCACAGTGTTAGGGTATAATTAGGCCATCAAAGAAAGGCCTTATGATATTTGCAAAGGGTTCTATCTAGCACCAAAAAGGATTCCTCTATGGGGACAAACCGAATAACCCTTTAGGGTTATACTTTCTTTTTCTACGAGTGTAATGAAAGACACAGATCCTCTCCACCTGGTAGGAGCGGCCTGCCAGGTAGGATGTCATACTAAAGTGTGCAGAGTGTGCACAGTATAGTGAGAGAGAAGGGAAAGTGGGATACTAGTCAGTCGTACAACTGAATGCATTCAACCGGAATGTGTCTTCCACATTTAACCCAGCCCCTCTGAATCAGAGAGGTGAGGGGGGATACCGGTCTGTGGTTTTTGACGTCAGAGGGGTCGAGTGTTGGTTTGTTGAGGAGGGGACCGACTCAAAAAAATGCTAAATTCTCCTCCTATCCATCCTCAACTACTTCATGCCACCTCTAATATAATGGGTGCATCTAGGGCCTCCCGAGTGGTGCAGTGGTCTAAGACTGTGATCTAAGGCTACAGATGTGGGTTCGCGACCCCCGAGGTGACACACAATTGACCCAGTGTTGTTAGGGGAGGGTTTGGTCGGCCAAGATGTCCTTGTCATTTCGCACTGTAGCGGCTCCTGTGCTGGTCTGGGTGTATATATGCTGACACGGTCGCCAGTTGTACAGTGTTTCCTCTGACACATTGGTGCGGCTGGCTTCTGGGTTAAACCTGCATTGTGTCAAGAAGAAGTGCGGCTTGGCGAGTTTGTTTCGGAGGACTCTCGACCTTCGCCTCTCCTGAGTCTGTACGGGAGTTGCAGCGATGGGACAAGACTGTAACTACCAACTGGGTACGATGCCCCTGAGACCAAGCCCTACTTTAAGTCTGTGGTTTTGCTGTCCTAATGTAATTGGCTTACATACTGTAAGGCTCCTTGAGTCCTTTTCACATGACCTCACTTACTGAAACAAGTGTGAAATAGAACATACCCTTTTTTAGGGATATTGTGGATTCCTTTACATAGTTTATTCCAATAAACAGACTTATGTGCTAAACAAAACCACCGTTTGTACAGGACTACACCCCTGTAGGTGTTGGTGGTTTTCTAGAGCAGGGAGCTTTGAAATGCTCTTCATGTCTGGGCCCCATGAACTGTATACTACCATGGCATTTCAGACCAAAGTACAGTCAGCTTTAATCTGATGGCAAGTTGTCGATTAACTTATAGTGGTTATGGGAGTTGGCTGGCAAAGTGCCTCTCTCCGCATGGTGGGATCTGGTGGGTAACAAAAGCACAGCAGAAGTTCAAGAGGACATTAGGACGAATGGAGAAAGGTCTCACATTGCTAAGTTGCTCATTAACTGACCAATCCAAAGATCAGCCATCAACATTGTTCCCAGTACCTGAAAGTGTTCCTATAACCTGAAACTGAATCATGGATGGAGGAAGCTTTCCAATCATACCTACAAAGCAATAAAGCTAGCAGTACTCATATTTCAATATTTAATGCTTCTAAGCTCTATACGTCAAGGAACATGTCAAGGTATATATTACCAGGTTTTACCGCACCAATAAACGAGTTAGTTGTGGGCCCCAGCTATCTGAGTACGGTACGACTACACCTTTATAAGGCCCACCCCTCCACTCAAAGCAACTAACTACAGTTTGACAAAAAACATACATGCATTGAATGCTACTGTGTTACAATAGTTTACTCAAAAGAGTTGTTTACACATTCTGTGTAATAAGTGCTAGAGGGTAGGTCGGGTTTTTACAGTCATTACACAATGTGATTAGAGTGGTCAGTGTAGTGAATCACTGTGTCCTAGAGTGTTTAGAGATGCTTGTTTGCACACCGCCCAGCCCTAGTGAGGTGACTGGGGCATGAGCACAGCACTGGGAGGAGAAAGAAGCTGTCAGATGAGAAGCAGGAGGAGTCAGCCATGTCTGTTTACTGTCTGCTAGTTAATGGGACTGCTGTGTGTCTCAGCATCAGTTGTCGAACTCAATAAGGCTTCCGACCTGCTTACATACGTCATTTGTGTCTCTGGACTCCTCCAGGAGCAGCCGGATCGCAATTCACATGCTGTTGTCCTGCACAGCCAGCAGTATGGTAGGAAATTATGTCATTTCCTCCTCTTCCAGTCCAGTGGTGTGGTGACTGAACACAACGACCCCAGGAAAAGGGGCAGGGAGGTGTGGGGCTGGAGCGGTGACATGACACCACTTTGGGGACTCTCTCTTATAGGCCTACGAAGCACACCACACCACTGCTATGGTGCGTCACAGATCAGCTGTGTAAATAACCATCCCTCTCTGTCTCTGTTCGGGGCACGGCACGGCTCCCAGGGGCCTTTGCAGTGCTGATTTGCCCCTTTTTTCTCCTTGTCACCATAAAGGAAATAGAGGCTCATTCTTCCCGCTTGAGGATGAGAAGTAGTGCCCAGCGATGCTATGGCACCGCCCATACCCGTCCCCCCGCAACATCACTCCAGCATGGCCAACGTTGCCTGCCAACTTAGTGGAAGGACATCTAAATATAAAACACAATGCAGCCAGGCACATCTCCCTTAAACACAATGCAGCCAGGCACATCTCCCTTAAACACAATGCAGCCAGGCACATCTCCCTTAAAGACAATGCAGCCAGGCACATCTCCCTTAAACACAATGCAGCCAGGCACATCTCCCTTAAAGACAATGCAGCCAGGCACATCTCCCTTAAAGACAATGCAGCTAGGCACATCTCCCTTAAACACAATGCAGCCAGGCACATCTCCCTTAAACACAATGCAGCCAGGCACATCTCCCTTAAAGACAATGCAGCCAGGCACATCTCCCTTAAACACAATGCAGCCAGGCACATCTCCCTTAAACACAATGCAGCCAGGCACATCTCCCTTAAAGACAATGCAGCCAGGCACATCTCCCTTAAAGACAATGCAGCCAGGCACATCTCCCTTAAAGACAATGCAGCCAGGCACATCTCCCTTAAAGACAATGCAGCCAGGCACATCTCCCTTAAACACAATGCAGCCAGGCACATCTCCCTTAAACACAATGCAGCCAGGCACATCTCCCTTAAACACAATGCAGCCAGGCACATCTCCCTTAAATAGAGTGGGACAGAGCCCTCAGCCTGGGCGTTACCTGACATGATGTGGCGACGTGTCACAGAAAGGGTGTAACCGTGTCACCCACTGGGACGATTAGTTTGCCGTGGCTCGGTCTGCTCCCAATCACCACGTTAAGGTGAGAAGTCAGTGGCCCTCACTTTTAGTAGAGATGGGGGATTTTAATGTATCCCCTTGAAACAACACCAGAACTGGATTGCCAGATGTTTGAGGGCTCTGCACAGATTTGACGGACAATTCAGGAGTCATTAAAAGCACAGTTTGGCCTGGAATGGGCAGTTCCACACACACTTAGCTAAGCTAAACAGTACATGGGAACACTGGTCTTTTGTTCAAAGGTACTTCCCCTAAGCCTGTCGTAAGGAACATACCCAGCTAATGTATATCAGTGGCACCACCCTTCCTCAGTGCAAACCACAAAAGTTATAATGTTGCGAGGGCCGCCTATGGGATCTATGAAGGCAGCGGATACGGCACATATTATGTTACTTTACCTTGAGGGATTTGGGGGGAAATGTTGGGCTTTTTTATTCCCAAAAGGAGTCAAATTAATTCTTCACTCAAACAAAAGCACTGACTAAGCAAGATACGTAGTGTACTCTCTATTCAAATGATGCAGTGTAAGAACGCACCTGCAGAACTGCCATCGAGACACTCTCCAGTCATGCTGCTCACAGCCTAGCAGCACAGAGGGTTATTTCGTCCGGGGGTGCCAAGCACAAAGTAAAATATGAGCATCCTTCCTGGACTGCAAAACCACAGTTCTCTCTCCAGTCAATGCAGCATCATGTGTTCCCCTTAAACTGTATCTCTAAGACTTAAGACCCCCATCTACATCCACCACCTCAGTCCGCTGCAGGCTTTCTATGGGTTCTGTATGTGGAAACCTGAGCTCTAGAACCTCAACATCTCCTATTCTCTGGTACCCATTCAGCCTCCACCTAGACAGAAGCAGCCTAGCCTGGTCCCAGATCTGTTTGTGCTGTAGTAAAGCCAACTATGGTCGTTGTCAATGCTAAACAGATCTGGGACCAGGCTAGAGGCAGCCTGCCTGCCTTCACATTTCAGCGTGTGCGAGGCAGATCAATATTTTCCTCCAAAATCAAAAAATCTAATAAGCAGAGGAGCATCCAACAATCTCCCCACAGCTCCACCAAACTCCCCCATATTCCTGCAGGCACAGCTGGGTCAAATATGTTCCCCCCTTCCCTTCCTACCCTCTCATTCCATCCCTTTCTCCACAATCCCAAGCTCAGCCGCAACAAAGCGAGCCTTGCCCTGTCCTGGCCATGTCCTGAGAAAGGCTTTGGTCCCGGGCCAGCCCTCCAGGCCTTGGTTGTCCCTCTGGATGGAGAGTGACATAGCGTCTATGTGAAGTGAGCGGAGGCCCAGAGAAAGAGGGGCCTCCTCCCCAGACACTCCCTCCCGTCAGCACACACCCCGGCAGGGCTGGGACTGATCACATTAACTCATCCTGGGAGTCAGTAGTACACTGGGACTGATCACATTAACTCATCCTAGGAGTCAGTAGTGCACTGGGACTGATCACCTTAACTCATCCTGGGAGTATTTGCTGCCATAGCGAGGTATGAAGACACTTGTTGCTTTTGGCACACGGACACTTGAAACGGACTGTGTTACAGCTGGTGTGTTTCAAGGACATATATTGAATATGAGAGGAAGCAGAATGCATTTCATCATGGCTAATATAGCCATTTGTTGCTAGGATCCCAATGTGGACACAGTTTTCACAGCAGCTATTGCAGGACATGAGCCAGCGCTGGTTATGGTTTTATGCTCTGTTTAATATTTTAAGCTTTTGTTAAATATTTTTAGGACTATGATTCAAAGAACATAATTGGAAGGTTAGAAACCACAATAGGTTACTCAGTAAACTATAGAATGGCATAGGATAGCAACAGGATGGAGATAGAGCAGCCAGTAAAGGCTAATAGTTAGAGCAGCCAGTAAAGGCTAATAGTTAGAGCAGCCAGTAAAGCCCAATAGTTAGAGCAGCCAGTAAAGGCTAATAGTTAGAGCAGCCAGTAAAGGCTAATAGTTAGAGCAGCCAGTAAAGCCCAATAGTTAGAGCAGCCAGGAAAGCCCAATAGTTAGAGCAGCCAGTAAAGCCCAATAGTTAGAGCAGCCAGTAAAGCCCAATAGTTAGAGCAGTCAGTAAAGCCCAATAGTTAGAGCAGTCAGTAAAGGCCAATAGTTAGAGCAGTCAGTAAAGCCCAATAGTTAGAGCAGTCAGTAAAGCCCAATAGTTAGAGCAGTCAGTAAAGCCCAATAGTTAGAGCAGCCAGTAAAGCCCAATAGTTAGAGCAGTCAGTAAAGCCCAATAGTTAGAGCAGTCAGTAAAGCCCAATAGTTAGAGCAGTCAGTAAAGCCCAATAGTTAGAGCAGCCAGTAAAGCCCAATAGTTAGAGCAGCCAGTTAAGCCCAATAGTTAGAGCAATCAGTAAAGCCCAATAGTTAGAGCAGTCAGTAAAGCCCAATAGTTAGAGCAGCCAGTAAAGCCCAATAGTTAGAGCAGTCAGTAAAGCCCAATAGTTAGAGCAGTCAGTAAAGCCCAATAGTTAGAGCAGTCAGTAAAGCCCAATAGTTAGAGCAGCCAGTAAAGCCCAATAGTTAGAGCAGCCAGTTAAGCCCAATAGTTAGAGCAATCAGTAAAGCCCAATAGTTAGAGCAGTCAGTAAAGCCCAATAGTTAGAGCAGCCAGTAAAGCCCAATAGTTAGAGCAGTCAGTAAAGCCCAATAGTTAGAGCAGTCAGTAAAGCCCAATAGTTAGAGCAGTCAGTAAAGCCCAATAGTTAGAGCAGTCAGTAAAGCCCAATAGTTAGAGCAGCCAGTAAAGCCCAATAGTTAGAGCAGCCAGTTAAGCCCAATAGTTAGAGCAATCAGTAAAGCCCAATAGTTAGAGCAGTCAGTAAAGCCCAATAGTTAGAGCAGCCAGTAAAGCCCAATAGTTAGAGCAGTCAGTAAAGCCCAATAGTTAGAGCAGTCAGTAAAGCCCAATAGTTAGAGCAGTCAGTAAAGCCCAATAGTTAGAGCAGCCAGTAAAGCCCAATAGTTAGAGCAGCCAGTAAAGCCCAATAGTTAGAGCAGTCAGTAAAGCCCAATAGTTAGAGCAGTCAGTAAAGGCCAATAGTAGATAATCATATGGTTTTATGGGGTTCACTTAGACACACATTAGCTATAATATAATATAATGACTAGAATGGTTGAATAGAACAGTGTCTGTATTGTGCTGTGGTTGTACCAGGTTGTAACAAGCACTAAGAATTTGAGTGTATGTCTGGTGGCCTTCATGGGTGAATGTGTTTATCTTTGCACCATTACTGAGGGGTCGCCACTATGGTTTCACAGTTTCGTATCTTGAAGTTTTATTGCCAAGGGGAGTGTTTTATATTTTGAAGGTTTAACTGCTGACAGGAAGAGGAGGTAGACGAACCAGAGTTGAAAGGTTTTGAAACGATAGTGGAAGATGGTTAGAGGTGTTAATCATCCTACCCGTGAGGGAGGGGCTATGTATGCTATGTGACCACAAATGAGTATAAGAAGCGCAAAGGAGTCTGGGAAGATGAGATGTCTTCGGAGGCTCCTCAGCTTTTGTTGCTTGCGTAATAAAAGTCTATGTTACTTTTCTAAACTTTGAAAGTGCTTTATTTTTAAGAGAAAGAGGGAAGATTTTCTATAACAGCTCCAGGGGCCTTGGGTTGTCATTTGGCAAGGCCTTGAAATCATTCACTAGGCCGTGGCCTGCAGCTCCTATATGGCCCTGTTATCAAGGTGCTCTCGGATGCCGTCTGGACCACTATGAACTCAACCCAATGTGGATCCACCCAGCCAATCAGAGGGTTATGACACATACCAATTATAGCTACCATGTTAGCTGGGTCACCAGCTAGGGCTGATGAGGATGGGGGAGCTGGGTTGGGACAGGTTGCTGTAGGCTGAGGGCTCGGTCAGAATATGTTGTAATCCGACCCTAGCTTTCTGAATACCTGAAGCCAGGTTGGTTGCCACACTCATCTGTTTGGAAGAACACTGAAGGGAAAATTCCATGTAGAAGTACAGAGAGCGATGTTGGTTGCTACAGCTTTGTGCCATTTCACACTAGACAGTTTTAACTACTTTACCTTCAAGGCACGGATGGGTTGCAAGATGTGCTGCTGTTTCGCACATGAATACATGTTTCCTTAGTTTCAAAATCTTTCATGAAGGTATTCTCTTTTCTATATTCTGTCTTGAATTATTTCGTATCAGCACACTTCATATTTGGTTTGGGGATGATTAACATTTTTCTTTCAATATGTCTGAAACAATTGGCAAATAGTCTGAATAGTCACTCACTCTCCATTACTGAGGTATTTCCTGACACTTGAGCACAGACTGTTTTCATTCTGTAATGAACGCCACAATACCGATGTCCGCAAACATCCACTGTCCGTTCTGTTTTCCTTAGCTCATGGCTCTTTTTTTAGGACCAGTCCAGAAACAAACAGCCTCAAGGAACAAAGGCTTTTTCCATGTTGAAGGAGGGTCCAACTCTTTACAAGGGGATGGCCTGGTGAGAATGTTACTGCTACTGCTATTAACCATCATGTCTTAATAAGAAAATTGTGGTGTTAAATATTTACCAGCCTCAACATAACCCTGAAAAGACCTTTAATATGTGAGAAGTTTCAGTTTTGTGGCATGAGGAAATGAATCTAACAAGCTATGACTGAAAGAAACCAAAGTTCTCTACAGGTCATGTCTTTGTCATTAAAGCGGGGGAACAAACAACCAACAACAATCTGTGCTGACAGCTGAGCGAACAATGCCAGAAAGAGATGTGTTTTCCCCTAACAAACGCGGTCAAATAAACAAATAAAAGGCCTCTTCGCTGTGGGTCAGCTGGGGGGTTCACCCCAAAAATAACACACATGGTTGAAACACACAGAGTGGAGCATCCATCCCATTCCTCCTCCACTGGTTGAAACACACAGAGTGGAGCATCCATCCCATTCCTCCTCCACTGGTTGAAACACACAGAGTGGAGCATCCATCCCATTCCTCCTCCACTGGTTGAAACACACAGAGTGGAGCATCCATCCCATTCCTCCTCCACTGGTTGAAACACACAGAGTGGAGCATCCATCCCATTCCTCCTCCACTGGTTGAAACACACAGAGTGGAGCATCCATCCCATTCCTCCTCCACTGGTTGAAACACACAGAGTGGAGCATCCATCCCATTCCTCCTCCACTGGTTGAAACACACAGAGTGGAGCATCCATCCCATTCCTCCTCCACTGGTTGAAACACACAGAGTGGAGCATCCATCCCATTCCTCCTCCACTGGTTGAAACACACAGAGTGGAGCATCCATCCCATTCCTCCTCCATGGATCCCTCTTTTGTCACTCTACGTACTCCCCGGATCCCCGGGGCGAGGTGTAATGGTGTGAAGTTTTGATATGACAGCCTGTATGGCTGAATTTATAAGGCGATAAGGTCACTCTGTCCTGCTTCACTAGTCTCAGATATGCCATGGGTCCCAGTGGTGTAGGTAAAATGGTACGAGCACGGAGAAGTAACGTGTACAGTATATAAAGACGTGTCCTCTGGGTCATAGCAATTGAGGCATGAAATCAACAGCCTGTAAACAACACGTCTCAGTGATATTTTGAACGCGATACGATGGTATTTGGACTGCTTGCTTACGGAAAGACCGGGACAAAGAGGGAACATGTCTGATCCTGAGCTCTCAGCAGTTTCTATATGCTATTTGTGAAGCCGGTTCAACGGCCCATTAAAACGGGGCTGTTGCTACCACCATACGCCTAATCTTTACTCCTTACACAGAGAGACAAGCACAACATGTTGGTATTCAACATGAAAGCTGATCTCTAGCCATGCTGACATGGTGGAATACCATGACTGAGTGCCCACACATTAACCCGACCATTGTTACGTTCAGAAGCACGGAGAGTTCTGTGGTTTTACAACGAGTTAATAGGCCTATCGTTTGAAAATATAGCATAATGAGAGTATAATAAGCGTTCAATAAAAAAAGTTATTTTCCAACGTTGGTTATTCAAAGCAGAATGGAGTTCATTTTCCAGCAACACCTTGGTGTGGTTTATGTGTTAATTGTACTCTTTCATACCGGAGATGCCATATTTAATGGAGAGGAAGGTCAGTGTAATAGTGAACACAGCCCCACAGTCCTACAGCCCCACAGTCCTACAGCCCCACAGCCCCACAGCCCCACAGTCCTACAGCCCCACAGCCCCACAGTCCTACAGCCCCACAGTCCTACAGCCCCACAGCCCCACAGCCCCACAGTCCTACAGCCCCACAGCCCCACAGTCCTACAGCCCCACAGTCCTACAGCCCCACAGCCCCACAGCCCCACAGTCCTACAGCCCCACAGCCACACAGCCCCACAGTCCCACAGCCCCACAGCCCCACAGCCCCACAGTCCCACAGCCCCACAGCCCCACAGCCCCACAGCCCCACAGCCCCACAGCTCCACAGCCCCACAGCCCCACAGCCCCACAGCCCCACCCTACATCAAGCATTTCTGTGGGAAACCCTTTGGTTGGTCCTCCTGAATGGGAATGACTGCATCTCTCAGCAGTGGCCTAGTTGGATCTGGTCTCCTCTATCCCAGCCACATATTTTCCCCATTGTTTCCAAAGTGTCCAAAAATAGCCCTGACATTGAGACATTTATAACATCATCTTTGTTGTGAAAATAGTAGCATACTGCAGAGATTATGGCAGGAATTATTGTTTACTGGAAGTGGGGGCTGACACTGTTTTATGATAGACCTGTGACACATGGAATTCCCAGCTGAACTGAAGTAAACATTGGCCATAACTATCAACTATCTTCCCGCATAGAGTTACTCATTGGTTAAAATGGGATTTAGTGATATATTCCATGGCAAAATGTCAGTTGAAATGTTTGGGTTATAACCAGCCACAATCTCCATTCATTTTATTTTACCAGTATCTTAACTCCTCAAATGTAATGGTGAGCTAGCATAACCTTACTGTTACCAACCGTTGGAATCCTTCAGAGTGGATCACAGTGCATACTGGCTAACCCTTAGTAACCCAGTGCTCTACAGAGGGCTGTCCTTACCTGAGAGGGGCTCCCTTGGCTTCACCTCATCCACCACCTCCTCAACCACCTCCTCTTCATGAGACGAGTGGTCAGCCATGGACTCCCTCTTCAGCTTGCCCAAGCCCACCATCTTCATGAAGGAGAGCCGGCGGCTGGAAGAGTCGCCCCCCTCGCTCTCAGAGCACAGCTCCCCGTTGGGCAGGCTTTCCTTGCGAAGGCTCTCCCTGCACTTCCCTGCAAATCTGTGTGGAGAAGAAGGAGAGTTAAGGGTTAAGGGGTTAGGTTATAGGAGATGTGAGATGAGCTCAACATCCTCTACTAAACCACTCCTCAACAGCTTTTCTCTACACCTCTCGTACCTGAGTAAGCTTCCCTCTGAGCTCCGTCGGCCCTTCTTCTTCTTCTCTGAGGTGGGGGTGCTTGCTACGGACCCCTGAGGGGAAGGTGTGGCAGTTCCCTTACTGCGGCCTGACATACGGAGCCCCTTGCCCAGCTTGCCCAGAGTCTTCAAAGGGGAGACGCCTCGGATGCGGTCCAGGGTGCCCTTGAACGAACTCTTCCCTGAGCCGCCACGTCTCTCCTCGTTCACCTCATTCTCATCCTCTTCGTCCTCGAAGGGGTTACGGTCTCGTGGTGCGCCCCCATTCAGGAGGGAGTTCACCTGAGTCCATTCCTCATCGTCACTGGGCACCTCAAAGGGGATGGATTTCAGGTTCAGGCTCATCTTGCGAAGGATCAGCTCGCCACGCGTGTTCTCCAACTCCCCGTTCACCCTGCTGCCTCCCTTCAGCCGCGCTGGGAGGTTCTTGAGGATGGGCATGCTTCCACTTGGGGGTTAAACTAAGGAACAGAGAGAGAGAGAGAGAGAGAGAGAGAGGGAGAGATGTGGAATGATTACAGAGGACCTTTTCCAAGAGGACAGTTACTAAGTAGTTTAAGATAACTGTCTGTCACAGTTAGTGGTGAGGGAACGAGGGGCAGAGCGAGAGGTCCGTGCAAACATAGTTTATTGTACAAGAACAAAAAAAACAAACGCAAGAGAAACCGTGAACTGGTGCCCAGTTCTCCCAGACAACGTACTACACAAACAATGATCCACACGCAGGTGGACGCGATGGGAACAGTTCTCACAGACAACGTACTACACAAACAATGATCCACACGCAGGTGGACGCGATGGGAACAGTTCTCACAGACAACGTACTACACAAACAATGATCCACACGCAGGTGGACGCGATGGGAACATAAATAGAATCCCCAATTAGAGACAACTCAAGACAGCTGCCTCTAATTGGGATCAACCAAACCCAACACCAACTCCCTGTGTATGTCAGGACCTGACTGTGGCCATCCTACTCCCTCTAGAGGGAGTCAGAGACCTGGCCTCCGTCAGGTCCTTACACAGTCATCTGTTCACCCAATGTTACCACCCCACCCTTGTGTCGGGTAACGAGTTCATATATTGGATGGTTAACAGCAATCATTCTCCATAAAGACTCTATCGGATAAAACATTAACAGGTAGCCTTCCGCCTTGCCACCCAAACAGGGATCACCATGGAAACCCATAGATGTGCTATGTTATCATGGTCATGTGGCTGAGGTCTGGGCCTATTTTTTTAGGTTTCAGATCCTTGTTCTACTTGTTTATGCGCTACAGTCTTTGATGCCCTTTGACCCTTTTCAAGAAAACATGTTTGTCCTTCTCTATGGACTTCCTGCCACAACGTGCGCCCTGGGATATTTACGGCTGGTGACAAGAGGAAGGGACAACGCTGAATCACTTCCTCTGTGTGTGTGTGTGTGTGTGTGTGTGTGTGTGTGGGGGGGGGGGGGGGGGGGGTGTTTTCTCAACAATCTTTGGGAAAATGATGGAGACCGCTATTTCTGTGTCCTTATTTTGGGGAAATTGAAAGTGGCATCTAAGAATATTTGAGTGGGAAGTCCTGAGTTGATCAATGGAAAACTCAGAGACCTCCTACACTCACTGATACTTGATACAAACATAAAAAGTATTGATTTTGTTCTAATGAATGAAAATTCATTGATTAATTCTGGGTAAACTATAAACGAAATCAAACATTATGACTGATAAGCTTGGATATAACATATTCTAAAACACATTCCATATTAGATTTTAAAAAATAGCTGATTTATTATGTTTCACAATAACGCAAATAGCTTTATACAAATTATTATGGTCAGTGCGTTTTAAATTCCTAAAGAGGACCTATTGTTTTGTGACAATGCGCCTGGATGCTTTTTCCATGTGGGTGGCTGAGCATTCAAGGTTTCCCTGTGCAATCAGAGAGCCAACCTCCAGGGGAACCACACTGAGAATATTGCAATACTTTATGAGAGTGTTATACACAGCTGAACTTGGTGGGCATGGTGACCAAATGGTAAGGTTTTGGTCTCGCAAACTGAAGATCATGGGTTCAATCCCCACCCGTGCCTTTATCTAGTCCTATGTAGCTCAGTTGGTAGAGCATGTCACCTGTAGCGCCATGATTGTGGGTTTGAAAATAAACATATTTAGGCCAGCTTGGAAAAGGACCCACTATATGTAACCATGGGGCGAAGGAAATTGCTGAGACATATGACTGGATTGTGGAAAGGGATATCATATAACAGTGAACCCTTTCATTTTTGTCTACACAACATGGACCGAATAGGTCTGTACATGACTCTGGTTATAAATGTGTTATTACACACCCTTACTAATGAAATTATATTTTACCCGTTTGGTTCAAGGTCATGACTTGCAGAAAACGCATACGAGCAATCAACAGGAAGCAAGCCCAACAAGCCGCATGACAACAAGGAAACAAAAAAGATACTGAATAGTTCTGCAAAGCAAATGATAGGCCGATCCTTGACCAATAGAAACACAGAGCCTCATGAGCAATGGCTTTATAAATTCAGAGATATTCACAGAGGGATGTCAACATGAAGCATGACGTTGACAAACCGGGTTATGTAAGCATGTGGCATTGCCGACAGTTGGTGACACCAGTGACGCGGCTGCAACAAGTAGTCCAGTGGACAGCCCTCGTTGTTTATTCCTGCTCTCCCACACCTCCTCATCTACTGAGCTACTAAAGCCACACTACAATTCCTGCTCTAATTATAACCTAATCAGAGCAGCCATTATGAAAGCAGGGGTTAGATCACTGGGGGAGATACGGGGACCACTTTCCCAGAATAACTACACTTCCTGTCTCGTTCCAGGACCAAGTAGTGGACAAAAGGGACAGGTCCCCTGTGTTGGACAAAAGGGACAGGTCTCCTGTAGTGGACAAAAGGGACAGGTCCACTGTAGTGGACAAAAGGGACAGGTCGCCTGTAGTGGACAAAAGGGACAGGTCCCCTGTAGTGGACAAAAGGGACAGGTCCCCCACCTCCAGCTCTGCAACGGGCTAATGGCGTTACTCACCAGCCAGGCCAACCATCTCTGTTTTGTTTAAACTTCAAAAGCTTGTACACCATGTCCTTCTGGATTGGCTGGATATGTATGACGCCAATGTGTTGTTTACTAGCCATATCAACAAACAACCCTCTTTAGTCTTGAATAAGCCTACACTCAGGCTTGACCTCCAGCTATTTTAAACTTTAGAGACTAAGAAAAAGGCTTGAAATAAGTTTGAACTGTTGAACTGAAGACTTATTAAAGACTTTACTGGGTCCAAAGTCCCTTCTCTGCAGACATCTCTCTTCCATGAAGGTCAGAAGGGAGAGAGCGGGCATCAGGCTACTGCAGCCAGGCCTGCCGTCAAGATGTGGCAGATATGAGGGGCTCCTCTCCGGCTCCATCCTGGCCTAAGGCCACTCAATGAAGGCAGTGGTTAGAGGAGAGGCCCAATAATGTTGGAAGGGTCCCAAAAGACATACAATCTTGTATAACTTTACTTGAGGACAGAAAATGTCCTGAGAGTGACAGTGTTATGGAGACTGGCGACATGGGTATGTGAAAACAATAAAACATGTTAGCAGCATAGGAAATACCTGTACGAGTAAGTATGATTACTTTGGAAAAGCTTTTAATTTTTCAATTACTTCCTCATCTATGAGGAAAATTGAATCAACATGTGATTTCGCCCTTCGTTGTCCTTGATGGGCCAGATTTCATCTCAATCAAAGCTTCCAATCTCAGTGTTGGCTTTGAACAATAAGCTCTAATACATTTATCAGTCATCAGGATCATATGAAGGGATGAAGCAAAGCAGCTCACTATCATATCAGCATTGCTCAGTAGTTGCAGCAGTTAACACAATGTCTTTTTTCCATGACACGTCCCTTATTTCAACATATTTAGGGCAGTAAATTGCTGTCCTCTGGTAGACCCATGTCTATATACACAGTGCAGGCTGTGAGCAGATCAAAATGAGGGGATGGGGGACTCCCCAAAAAAAGAAATGAATTTTCTGGATTTTCTTCTGCAGGAAGAAAATATGTCATAGTCAGCTCATTTAGAGTTCAATTCTCTTGAGAGGGCAGAGGAATACATCATGAATCTCTTGAAAATGCTTGAGTTTATAAAGAGAGTCAAGCTCAGGGTTCAGCATTACAGACTTTTCTGATCAGTTGATAAATAATATGTATGTCTCACGCCAAACCTTTGTAGAATAAATATTATGTATTAACTGATCAGATTACTCTCTAATGTAGAACCCTGAGCTTGACTTCATTTTCAAGAGATTCAGGAAACCCAAACTAGCTACAGATTATAACACCAGATAATATGATTTAAAAAATGTTTTTGTTAAATTGTCTAGTATTACAATCTGTAGGTAATCCCAGACAAGAGTTTGTCATAGTTTACTGCCACAAAAATACAACACAAATGCTGAAAATCGGAGATGATCTCTGCAAATACCTTTCATAACAACACTGAAAAATAATGAATACAATAAGAACCTGTAAATGTATCACATATCCATAGACACTGCTGTTCGAAGGTTAATGCCTTTAGTTAATGTCATCAGTGTCAGTCCGTTAGTGACAAAATCATCATAAAGAAACACAAAACATATTTATCTACTTACATGATTCATGATTGCTCGCGTATTAAAAACATGCATCAAAAATACAAATAAAAAAACAAGCCTAGAACTAGTCACAAACCAAGATAAGGTTGTCTCGTCAGGTGAGAGACTGCAGCGCTCACTGCTGCGCTCATTGCAGCGCTGAAAGTTCCGTAAAGCTTCCACCCTTTCTATTCAGTGGGCTGGCTTCTGGACTCCTCGCCTATCACAGACACTCGCGGCAGCAGCAGCAGCGCTGGAAACGCGCAAAGCCATTGACAGCAGTGCGACTGAGGTCTCAAGAGTTGCAGTTAGAATCAAGTTAGGACTTTTCAGCTCGTTTCCAGTAAAATAGTAATCTTCTGCGTAATGGAAGGAAACACATAGACAGGATTCCCATTGAATCTCCAATCAGGTGCTACAGCGCTACAGTAGGCTACCTCACCTGTCACATTATGACCCAGGATCAGCCAATCAGGTGCTACAGCGCTACAGTAGGCTACCTCACCTGTCACATTATGACCCAGGATCAGCCAGTGTCATGAGCTTCTGGCAGTCATCCCAACTGATGATTTATTAGGAATGTAGACAGATTATTCTACAAAAGAGATGCATGTTGAAATGTTCTAATGTGTTATGCATTGCATTATTGTGCTACGCAAACCTACCTTTGTCTGTTCTGTGAGAGTGACACTCTCTGCAGTCTACATGAATATAACGCTGTCATAGTGAACATTGATGGAAATATTCCATGATGAATATTGTAGGGTAGGTGGTGCCATAGAGTTATCATTTAATCCTAAAAGGCTCCCTATACATATTTTGCCAAAAGGAAATGTAAATTAAGATTGAACGCAAAGGTTGACCTTGTACCTTGTGAACAAATGGCGCACATCCCTCAACAGGTCAATGCCCTGTCTTTGCCCTGCTCTCTGGCATCACTGGCCTGTAAGTTGTTCAGAGCAACCAGCCTCAGCACGTGCTGAAAGGAAGTCACTCAAATACATATCAGTTCACTCTCAAAAAGACAATAGGAGTTGTGCACGAGCTCGTCACGGCGGGATACATTCCATTTGTGGCAGCCAATAAGGACGCCAGTGTTTGTACCCATGTTGGACGAAACACCACAGACTACACAAACTCCCGTTTTCCTGTTCATTCTGGCACTCAGTAAACCATTGAGGAATCAGTTTGAGCCTGGGAGGCTGAGAGAACGGTAAACAATTGGGAAAAGCTTAGCCGCTGATGTAACGATGCATAAACAAAGGATGGTCTCCAGAGTCTGACCTGGAAAACCATCTTAACATTCCACAAGGTCAAGTCATGTGGGCAAATCAAATAGTTTAATACACTTGAATTACCAATATTCTCTCTATAGTTGGTGGACACTTTAGAATAGGAATAAAATAAGTATTATTTGCACAACACTCACCAAACAAGCATAAAGCTTTTAGTGATTTTGACTTTGAAAATGGATGGTGATGCTGACTAACCTGGAATGCCGCCGGACGCAGACTCTGAACCGGAATAATGAGTGGCCACCACAAGTCACCTTGGCTAACGCAGTTGGCCTGCAGTTCTTTGAGGACAGTTGTGTACTCAGTTATTCCACCTCACATAGTGCTAAGTCATGGTGAAATGCCATAACTTACTTGTCACTTGTCAGGGCCAACAAGTTTCAAAATGATACACTACACCAGGGGTGTCAAACTCATTTCATGGAGGGCCAAGTGTCTGCAGGTTTTTCGTTATTCGTTTCAATTAAGCCATAGACAATCAGGTGAGGGAAGTTCCTTACTAATTAGTGACCTTAATTCATCAATCAAGTACAAGAACGACAACCTGAAGACACTCAGCCCTCCGTGGAATGAGTTTGGCACCTGTGCACTACAACATGGATTTACCCTCGCTGAGATCATTTGAGAAAGTCACTAAATGCATTGCACACCATATACGGCAGGTAGCCTAGTGTTGGGCTAGTAACGGGAAGATGGTTCATATCCCAGAGTCAACTAGGTGAAAGGTCTGTCGATGTGCCCTTGAGCAAGGCGCTTAACCCTAATTGCTTATGTACATCGCTCTGGATAAGAGCGTCTTCTACCTGACAATAATGTAAACGTGATACAGTTCTTGATAGTCTCTCTGGCCATACTCAGGGTGTTCTACATGCTCAAGTGGCATGGATATGAGAGTTGGAACGAAAGATATCATCTTTGACTCCACCCATGTCCTGTCCCAAACAGCCAAACAAATTAATTACAGAGCAGCGATTGTATCTATCTGAGTGGAAACACTGTGAGCACTCCACTAGTCGGGTCTGTTCCTGTGACTGGCATGGGGGTGGTAAGAAGGACAGGAAACATAGCTACTGGCAGCACATCTAAGGCCTGCCATGAAAACAGAGTGGCTATTTCACTGTATGCCTTTGCTTCTATATAGAGAATCCCACAATTGGAGTGTATTTCAGGCTTTAGGGAACCGGAAATTGCACAGCATAAGATTGCCTTCTTTATTGTTAAGTGCAACATTCTCTCTCTGTATCTCTATCCTTTGCCCCAAGCTGTCGCTACAGTTCACCTTGACAGCGTTTCAGCGGTTTCGTAACGGTATCCAAGCAGACCTGTTGGTTCATGTTGATTCCTAAAGGGCCAGACGTAGTATTATTTTGGTTTTAGATAGTGAGTTATCTTTAGGTCATCTTCGTGACTGTGGAATGGATTCCATGTCTTTGTCACGTCAGCACCTTTCTCCTCTAGGATTGAAAAGATAGGAACAGAATGAGGGTAGTTCTAATCGTTCAATACCTTTTTGTAGAAGTTCTAACGCTGAGGTTCTGGAATTCCTAAATGAACAAGAACGTATATTTTTTGAAAAGGGTTCCACATTCTCAAACCATGCATATTATGCAGTGGTATCTGCATTGACCTGTTCGACAAATGGGCAGGGAACATTTAGCTTCAGATAAGCTATAAGATAGTCAAAAAAAAAAAGCTTTAAAAAACCACTCTGTCCACACAACCCCATGCTGTGTGTGTTTCTCCAAAACTACAGACAACAGGTATGGCCCTGGAACAACTGCCAACCCACACAAGGCTGGATGACACTAGGCACAGACGTCTGTTCAATGTCTAGTTTTGATTTACATTTGGTTGAGTTGTCAACTAACGTGAATCCAATATGAATTCAACAAAATAATTCACCATGTCACCCTCTCTGGTCATTCAGGACATTTTCCTTGTTTATCTAGGAACTATATTGGATGTTTCTAGATGGACTGAAAGTTAAGCATATCTCCTCTGTATGTATATTCATGTAGTTATCTATGCATGGCTTTTCCTGATGCACAGGTGCTGCAAGTGCTGCAATACATGCTAACAAAATACTGATCTTGGCAGAAGTTGTATTTAAATTATTTTATATATATATAGTAGAGACACAACAATATATGCATAAACATACCATACAGACTATACATGAACAACAGTGATATACTGTATGACTCAAAGAGAATGTTATCCACTGAATACCGGCGCTCACTGGTCTCTCATTGGTTTTCGCTCTGACCAATACGGAACCCAAGCCCTGCTCTCCATGAGTGGGTGAGGAGGAGAGCTCTGACTGGAGCCCAACCAAACCAGGGACACCCGGACAACATCAAACTGAGATGAAATGTCTAAAATGGCTTCACCCAAGCCCAGAGTTCAGCTCTTACCTTGTTACGCTGTTAAGAAGAGGATCCCTGTGGTTCTCAGAGCAGCGGCATCCCTGGGCCACACGGGCATGTAACTGGTCGAAGTGTGTGTGTGTGTGTGTGTGAGTTGCTGTGTCCTTGTAGGTCAGAGAGCTCAGAAGTAATGCCTGCTTCTCTGTTCCAGAGGCTCGTCTGGACTCCAGGGCTGGCGTTGGCCATTTCCTGGCTGTAGCGTAAGATGCTTTTTCCTGAGGAAGCGGGCCATCCCCCCCCCGCCTCCTCCTCCACTGTGAGCTACAGCCCCTCAGGGAGAGAGGCTGATTATACTAATTGCATTTGGAGAGGGGGGCTGGGGGGGGGTAGTTATTGTGGCTAGACTTCAATTTAGTTTTTAATTTATTTGTTTGTTTTAGACCCATATGTATGTTGAATCACCCCTCTCATAGAGATGATCTATTTTAAGTCACCTACCTTCGGCTCCCTCTATACCCTTTCCACTGGTCATCAGGACGGAAGCGAGCCCACATGGAGCTGAAACGGATCTAAGATTTGTTTTGGAGTATCCCCCGTTACCTTGTTGTCTTGCACATGTTTGTTTATGTGCTTTGAGCATCTGTGAGACTTAAGGATGTATTGATGCTGTGGAACAATGCACTTTAGGATGTATTGATGCTGTGGAACAATGCACTTCAGGATGTATTGATGCTGTGGAACAATGCACTCCAGGATGTATTGATGCTGTGGAACAATGCACTTCAGGATGTATTGATGCTGTGGAACAATGCACTTTAGGATGTATTGATGCTGTGGAACAATGCACTTTAGGATGTATTGATGCTGTGGAACAATGCACTTGGAATTCTAACCCTTTACTGTATACTGTTTGTTCAGCCTACATAATACCTCAGTTTTTAGGAGCATGAACCGTCAACCAATGACTCATTGATCCTTGGTTCATAATGATTTACGGGTCGTTCCACAAATTGGGTGTCTTTTGAGTAGTGTAACTTGGTAAAACATTTTTGGGGGGATTTCACCTCATTTTAACATTCTGTCATAAAGAGCACATGTTCAACTTTATAAAAAAATGTGTTTTCCCATCTGGAGAGTAAAACAAATTAATAATTGACTAGTAAGTGCCTATTAAGTAACAGGGTTGATGGTTTTATCTTAAAACAGACGTGCATCCCCTTGTGATGGAAGTGTGTTGTGTGCAACAGGGAGGGGCAAATGAAAGTAAGCTTCACAATGTTTTAAAAAAACATTTCTAGCCAGTCTAACTATGTGTAACAGGACATGTTATGTTTGACCCGCTGTGTTTTCCAGCACA
Source organism: Thymallus thymallus (assembly GCA_023634145.1). Classification (NCBI taxonomy): domain Eukaryota; kingdom Metazoa; phylum Chordata; class Actinopteri; order Salmoniformes; family Salmonidae; genus Thymallus; species Thymallus thymallus. The sequence goes on from CM042379.1 coordinate 2,836,179, forward strand.
AAACACCAAAACATGGCCAAAAAGAGTAGAACCAGCTCACCTGCTTTTACACTGTGGTTCGACTATGAGATGTTGAAGTAACAAGGTTGACTTTAAAACGAGGGACATACATCAATTATTCACTAATCACATTAAATAAATAAGCATTTTCACTTTGTCAAAGCAACAAAATAACTAGGGTTTTACAATGATGGTGAAAACTTGGGAGACATTTGGGGATTAAGTGGGTTCCTGGGTTCCTAGATGTCACAGAGGGGGCACAGGTGGAATACGCAGAATTGTTGCAGATGTATTGAATTATCTGTGGTCCATATTAAAGGGCACATTTATTAATATAACAGGCTTTTAAAATGATATATTGGCTCACAATTTCTACTTAAAATATCAAAGGTATGCAAAAGGCCCTCATGACTGTCAAGGGGGAAATTTCACTTCACAAGTTCATCTGATTCCATGATCATGACACATGGAGATATTTCTAAACGTGCACCTTACAGACCAGAAGTCCTTAATGCCAGGTGGAATTTGTCATGTTTACACCACAGACTTAGTCAAAGGTGTGTTGACAGCACACACACACACACACACACACAACCCAAGTGTGAAGGTGACAAGGAGCCTTGTTGGTCTGTGACTGGTGGATCAAACGAGCTTCAGCAACAAACAGACATAAACATACACGGAGCGTTTTTGAGCGATGCAAAATTCCACAGCAAATTGTTAAATTGAGGCCAATGACGGTAGCAGGATGCTGAGCTAAAATGAGGTGTAGCATGATGTACTACAGTACCCATAATGCTCTATAAGCATATTTGGTTTAATCTTACTAAAGACGTTCCTGAAGCTGACTCTGTGGTGTCCCACCTCCTCCTTAATACAATGAGAAAGGAAACGTTGATTTGTGTTCTCCTGCCATCTACAGGTTATTCCAATGAACCATGACAGTCGGTCAGATTAGATAGTATTGGATTGGACTCTGCAAGAGTTCGTACTGTAGGATTACGATTATAAAGTTATGGGTGCATCATATAGGCTACTATCTATCTACCCTCAGTCACACCCTAGCAATCTATTTACAATTATGTTAAATCGGTTGACCCCTATGGGATTAAATAAACACCCTGTTTCCAAAGGAGTAGACTGTCATACCGAAATGTAACATTGTGGTAAATTACTGCTCAGTACGTTTAGCTATCTATAATCTATTTTAAAAAACTATACTGGTAATGATTCAAAGTTAGTCTTCGAAACGTTGAATTCAAAATGTATTTAAACCAATATACAATCAATACAACCAACCAACAGAGAACTACACATTTACAAACCGTGTAAAAAAAGAAAACATTAGGAAACATTGTGCACCTATGGGCACAGTAAAGCAGATGGGTTCCTATCCTTTAGCTGACTGAAAGTCATCAGCACTCCATCTATAGATATACAAACACTTTGGTAAGAAATAAAATACCTGGTATTGCTGACAGCTTAAATGTTGTTATCACCTCTTAAGGATCGGAGTGTTCGCCTAAAATGACATACCCAAATCTAACTGCCTGTAGCTCAGGACCTGAAGCAAGGATATGCATATTCTTGATACCATTTGAAAGGAAACACTTTGAAGTAGATTCTGGCCACTAGATGGCAGCAGTGTATCTGCAAAGTTTCAGACTGAGTCAATTAACCATTGCATTACTGTTCAGAATGTTGTATCAAGTCTGCCCAAATCTGCCTATTGGTTTAATGATACATTTTCAAGTACAAAACTGTGCACTCTCCTCAAACAACAGCATGGTATTCTTTCACTGTAATAACTACTGTAAATTGGACAGTGCAGTTAGATTAAAAAGAATGTAAGCTTTCTGCCCATATAAGGTATGTCTATTTCCTGGAAAATGTTCTTGTTACTTACAACATCATGCTAATCACATTAGCACCCGTTAGCTCAACCGTCCCGCGGGCGGGACAAGATCCTAATAGTAGCCTAAACAGGCTTTGTGAACGGCAATTGACAACCTACCAAGCAATACTGCTTGGTCTTCATAAAAAATATCACCTGTAACTTTTTATGGTCATTAAAATCATTGGGAATATCACAACAATATTTATAATCTTTTTAACATATATATATATATATATATATATATATATATATATATATTCAGTTGACCCCATGAACTCATGTTACTGTTGGAAAATATGGTAGGCCTGCTTGTAGCTAGGCAACATCGACTAACCCATTGGGGTATATGAAAGCTCAGTAGTGTCTTTATTACCTTCAGACTGACATTGGTATCTACAGTATGTTGCTGGACTCTTTGGTTCTGGTAAAGGAGCTAAACAGAATTAGAGGTGCATCTCACAACATAAGACACAGTCCAACAGTTGATACCTTAATGGATTTTCCAATAAAAGGAAAAAAGGGAACACAGAAGAGGGAACACAGAAGAGGGAACACAGAAGAGGGAACACAGAAGAGGGAACACAGAAGAGGGAACACAGAACACAAGTAGCGGTAGCGACCCAACAGAGAGCAGCATGTTTCACACATTTATGACACTTTATGAGTTAACAAAAATAAAAACATAATTAATTTAACATTGTAGAGGTCCAAATGTTGCGGGGACTGCCTGTGCATTGTGGGTGTGTGTGTGTGTGTGTGTGTGTGTGTGTGCGCGCGTGTTTGGACAGAAGATAACGTGTCTGCAATGTTTGTGATAAGTTGTCAGATCTGGCTAGTACAGTGTAAAGACCCACAAGATTCCATGTTACCCATGTTTTTTTCAGATTAGGTCCATGGCAGCAGGCTGGGGAGTCGGGTGCTGGGTTCTGGGGGTGAAGGCTAACATACAGGGCCTTCAGATCATCTCTCGGTCTGCAGCGTTATGCCGGTTGGGGAAGATGTGTAGCTGGGGTTGTTCGATACCATCGTTATGGAGTTCTTCTTGTTTCTGCAGGCCATGGAGTTTCAACACCAGTTCCTGGATGAAAACCTGTGTGTGCAGAGAAGAAGAGCAGTCGGTCATCACACGAAACATGCTCAGAATGGATACAGTGAGAGACGGTGGTAACAACAAGGGAGCATTTTTCAGAGATATCACTTCATAAATGTTGTGTGAATGATATCACATAATGGACAGGTTGAGTAATGCTGACCACGAAGGATACAGGGACAGTGTGAGAGAAGGACCTTGTATGTGAGGGACAAGACTAGCATTGTCAGCTACTATGTGGAGTCATCATTGGTTACTTCTGTTCCTGAAAACAAGAGCGAGGAGGTGATGGAGAGGGAGGAAGGCAGTGTCGTAGTACTTTGAGTTTAGGACTTGGACTTGACCAGTGGTGATAGGTCTTTTTTTAATGACGTCATCATAACCCTGTTCTCTGACTGGTCCATTCATCATAACATCGTCATAAGCCTGCTATCTGATTGGTCCCTTCATAATGACTAGTGTTAGGAAATTCTGTGAACTTTCAATAAATTCCCGGGTTTTCCCGAAATCAAGGAATTTATTGAAAGTTTTGCAACCTTAATAACGACAGCGTCATAACCCCGTTCTCGGATTGGTCCCTTAATAATGACATTGTAACCCTGTTCTCTGATTGGTCCCTTCACCGTGACATCATTCTGTATACTCCATCTTTGGACATAAAAGGCATAAAATACCACCAAAACATATTGTTAGATATGACTATTTTAAATAGATTACATCACCTACCTCTGTGCTGTTATTGCAGGCGTGAAACATTTCCTGGAAAGAAATCCACAGACCAAATAAGATATATATTTATACAATATATTTCAACAGCAACAGATTCTACAGCTATTACAGCTACTGTCACAATCAAAACACAGTCTTCTGAGGATTTTGCTAGTGAGTAGTACAGTTTACCTGGAGCCTGTGGGTTCTCTCCTCATCACTCTTCAGGTCTAACAGCTCGTCAATGTTCACCTCCTCTGGCATCTCCTCCTCCTGGCGACACAAGGTGACAGAGTGTCAGTCAAACTGTCCACCAATCCTCCACTACATCCTGTATCTGTGTGTTAGGATACTGCCCTGGGCATCCTCCACTACATCCTCCACTACATCCTCCACTACATCCTGTATCTGTGTGTTAGGATACTGCCCTGGGCATCCTCCACTACATCCTCCACTACATCCTCCACTACATCCTGTATCTGTGTGTTAGGATACTGCCCTGGGCATCCTCCACTACATCCTCCACTACATCCTCCACTACATCCTGTATCTGTGTGTTAGGATACTGCCCTGGGCATCCTCCACTACATCCTCCACTACATCCTCCACTACATCCTGTATCTGTGTGTTAGGATACTGCCCTGGGCATCCTCCACTACATCCTGTATCTGTGTGTTAGGATACTGCCCTGGGCATCCTCCACTACATCCTCCACTACATCCTCCACTACATCCTCCACTACATCCTCCACTACATCCTCCACTACATCCTCCACTACATCCTGCCCAGGGCAGTATCCTAACATACAGCTATCATATACCCCATTATATGTAAGGGACAGACAGATACAAGTATATAATATATAGGTCCCTCACAAAAGTGTGTCTGCTCTTACAGACACAGAAGAAAAGCTGTGTGTATTTTTAGAGTGCAACACACCATGAGATATTCACAGACCCTGAAACACTGCAGTGTGTGTGTGTGTGTGTGTGTGTGTGTGTGTGTGTGTGTGTGTCCATGCTGGCTGTTGAGTCATCATATGCATGATGCAGGATGCTTGACGCATGGGCTGGCAGATAAGGGCTAGGGAGGATATTTTTTTTTGGGGGGGGGGGGGGGGGGAATATTATTTAGAAGGCTGAGCCGCTGTTGGAATCGGTCATCAAAGTGCCTCCATCATCTTAGGATTTGTTTCAGTAGGAAGGATATGCCTTTGAGGAGAAGAAAGAGAGAGAGGGGAGAGGGGAGGAAGGGAGAGAGAGAGACAGAGGGAGAAGAGAGAGAGGGAGAAGAGAGAAGAGAGACAGAGAAGAGAGAAAGGAGAGGGGGGAGAGAGAACAAGGAGAGGGGTGAGCGAGACAGAGAGAGGGGGAGAGAGAACAAGGAGAGGGGAGAGCGAGACAGAGAGAGGGGGAGAGAGAACAAGGAGAGGGGAGAGCGAGACAGAGAGAGGGGGGAGGGAGAAGGGAGAGTGAATGAACCACCACCCTGGCTACTACTAGTCTAAGTACGCTGTAAGGACGAAAGCCACCACCATCAAGTCCAGACATTCTCCACGCTTTCTCACGGCCTCCTAAATCAGTCATACTCAAGCAGTCCCTTCAGTTTCCCCCAAAGTCTCGGAGGAAAGCAGAGACTATTTGTATAACAGTCTATGCACTTACTTCATTTGGGACATTTTCACAGACCATTAACTACACTGAATCAAAATATAAAAACGCAACATGCAACAATTTCAAAGATTTTACTGAGTTACAGTTCATATAAGGAAATCAGTCAATTGAAATAAATTCATTAGGCCCTAATCTATGGATTTCACATGACTGGGAACACAGATATGTATCTGTTGTTTACAGATACCTTCAAAAAAACAAAAGGTAGGGGTGTGGATCAGAAAACCAGTGAGTATCTGGTGTGACCACCATTTGCCTCATGCAGCACAACACATCTCCTTCGCATAGAGTTGATCAGGCTGTTGATTGTAGTCTGTGGAATGTTGTCCCACTCCTCTTCAATGGCTGTGCAAAGTTGCTGGATATTGGCGTGAACTGGAACATGCTGTCGTACACGTCGATCCAGAAAATCATGGGTGACATGTCTGGTGAGTATGCAGGCCATGGAAGGACTGGGACATTCTCAGCTTCCAGGAATTGTGTACAGATCCTTGTGACATGGAGCCGTGCATTATCATGCTGAAACATGAGGTAATGGCGGCGGATGAATGGCACGACAATGGGCCTCAGGATCTCGTCACGGTATCTCTGTGAATTCAAATTGCCATCGATAAAATGCAGTTGTGTTCGTTGTCCGTAGCTTATGGCTGCCCATACCATAACCCCACCACCACCACCACCATGTTCACAACGTTGACATGAGCACAGGTACAGTTGAAACCGTGATTCCTCCGTGAAGAGCACATTTCTCCAGCGTGCAAGTGGCCATCGAAGGTGAGCATTTGCCAACTGAAGTCGGTTACGACGCCGAACTGCAGTCAGGTCAAGACCCTGGTGAGGACGAGGAGTTTGCGGATTAGCTTTCCTGAGACGGTTTCTGATAGTTTCTGCCTAAATTATTTGGTTGTGCAAACCCACAGTTTCATAAGCTGTCCGGGTGGCTGGTCTCAGACGATCCCGCAGGTAAAGCCAGATGTGGAGGTCCTGGGCTGCCGTGGTTACATGTGGTTTGCGGTTGTGAGGGCGGTTGGACCTACTGCCAAATTCTCTAAAATGACATTGGAGGCGGCTTATGGTAGAGAAATGTACATTAAATTCTCTGGCAAGAGCTTTGGTGGACATTCCTGCAGTCAGCATGCCAATTGCGTACATTTTAGAGTGGCCTTTTATTGTCCCCAGCACAAGGTGGACCTGTGTAATGATCATGCTGTTTAATCAGCTTCTTGATATGCCACACTTGTCAGGTGGAAGGATTATTTTGGCTAATTACAAATGCTCACTAACAGGGATGTAAACAAAGTTTGAGAAATAAAAAGATCCCAGAAATGTTCTATACGCACAGTATGGAACATTTCTGGGATCTTTCATTTCATTTCAGCTCATGAAACATGGGACCAACACTTTACATGTTGCGTTTATATATTTTTTTCAGTATAAAATGCTGTCGCCCCCAACACACCCCCATTTCCAAACTACTTCTCTCATTCTGAACAGCATTCCACAGAGGCTTCTGGCCAAACACTGACCAAGAGTCGCAAGGTGAGATTCCACCTTATTTCTTTTTCCCTTGGGGTAAATCTGCCCATTGGCACAAGCAGCACATTAAAAGAGGATTAGTGATGTGCTGCTATCAACATAGTGAGCCAAAAATGAACCCTGATCGTTTTGTATTGCCCTTTCCGGTAAGGCAGAGATTCTTGGAATTACAAAATATGGAAATTGATGAAGGCGACTGCAATTATCACTGTAGACTAGATGGAAGGCTGTCTTCAGAACCTAATCCAAACATCAACCACAATACACAACAAAGACAGCATGTGTGTGTGTGGTGTGGTGTGTGTGGGTTGGTGTCATGTTGACTAGTGACACTCATACAACTGGCCATAGAGTTCAGTCTGACCTGAATGCTCAGCTGTAAGGTTATGCAGCCCCGTTGGTTCTGTCTGTGGGTGCCGCGGGGGGGGGGGGGGGGGGGGGGGGGGGGCTGCCTGGGTAGGATTCTGATGCAGGGAGTGTAAAGGTCCGTCCAGGCAGATCCAAGCAGTCCCTTCCTACCCAGGCATCCCTGACCTTTCTTTCAACTCCAAATTCCAATGAAATACTGCCCACACACAGACACAGGCATATGGAAACACAGCCACAACATGTGTAATACAATAGATTTTAATATACATATGTAATAAAACAACACATTATATTCACATCAGCAGATTCTGTAGTCTGGCAGGGGCTGGTAAAAACATCTTAATTCATACCCTAACATACAAAATGATGATTGTAATGTTCAATTATACATGCTGTATATTCACCAGTTAATGGATTGCACATTATGCTTAGATCACATTAGAATTTTCTGTGAGGGGATGTGTGATGTCGGGTTGGCTACTTTTGGCCCTTCTACACTCTTCCTGCATACATGAGATTGAAATTAATACCGCCAGTAGTAGGTTACAAGCAAAATCTAGTTAGCTTGTTTTGACAGCATAGCCTAGCTAACTAGCTAGCTGATTCATGTAGCCTACATTTGTGATGTTCAGATGATATAGCCCAAACCAGTATTTCTAGCAGTCATTAATTTCTAGCAATGATACTTTTAAAGAACTCCCTTTCATCTGAGGTTCTAGTTTAGCCTGCACTGTGTGATGACAGTGTTTTAGCAGAAAATTAAGGCCTAGGTTACAAATAATTTATCTGGCTACAGGAGGGGGGGGGGTGGTGTTCTGAAGGCGAGTGATTATTGTTTTGCAGAATGTAGCATGAGCAAAAATACCAGATCTAGGTGGCACTTTGTAATGAGTACGGCTGGGCCCCTCACTCCTCTGTAGCGCAGAGAGAGAGAGCCAGAGAGAGAAAGAGAGAGCGAGAGAGAGTGAGAGAGAGCGAGAGAGAGAGAGAGAGAGAGAGAGAGAGAGAGAGAGAGAGAGAGAGAGAGAGAGAGAGAGAGAGAGAGAGAGAGAGAGAGAGAGAGAGAGAGAGAGAGAGAGTGTGAGAGAGGGCAACATAGAGAGACGGAAAGAGAATGGGAGCGAGTCATTCCAACCAGTTTAGCATCAGTAAAGGGCTCCAAGGCAGCAATTTAGTCCACATCCCTTCCAGGCCAGTGGGTTGAGGGTAATGTGTGTTTTGTTTGCTTGGGTACTCTGGGTGATAGTCCACTGGTACCTGTGTCCAGCTGTGTGTTTCTGTGTCTGTCTAATGTTTTCCATAGCCAACACCCTCATACATTAAGTGGGCTGTCCCACACGGGTACAAAAGAAATCTGGGTCAAAACACCATGTCCGGTTTACCTGAAGACTAACGGACAGTAACTGCATTTACAAGGGAAGCGATCACCCTTTAAAACGTACACGCTATTCTAGAATTGCTATAACCCATCGTGGTAGAAGGTCATCATTAATAAAACAACTGAAACCAATCAATATACACATTAAACTTTCAGCCTCAATGCATCTCACTGATAATGAGCCACTACATTGCACTGACACAAAATATTATAATTTCTTAAAGTCATTGTTGTGGGTCAGTTTGTGTACACCATGTTATAGCCCTCAGCTGTTTCCTTTAGAGCCTGCAGTATTGACAGACGCTTATCTGGCTTTACTCAAGTTTTTTTCCACACCACCATTCCCTCCCCCTTCCATATCCTGCAACAGGCAAACTGCGAAACGCAGAACCACTACAGTATCTATCTACCCCAGTATCTATCGACTACATTAACATGTCAATTACAGATTCATGATCTGTCTACTCTCTTCTCTCCCACTCTCTGTAATATTCACATCCTCTTTACTGTCCGTATAACATACTATTACACATCTTCTCTCCCACTCTCTCCCGCTACCCTTTCCCCTCATCGCACACCTCGTCTCCCCAGACCATGATATATCAACCTCTATCTCTCTTTTTCCATCAGGGCAGACAGGGCCATCCCCTGCTGTCGCATCCTAACAAGTCATTACCATTCAAAACATCTTCATCATTCGTTTTCACCAGATGCATTCCCACAGTTACTTACTGCTACAGACCATAAACATTATATTCATCTAGTACAGGGGTGTTAAACTCATTCCATTGAGGGCTGGTTATAGTTTCCCCTTTCAATTAAGACCTAGACAACCAGGTGAGGGGAGTTCCTTACTAATTAGTGACCTCAATTAATCAATCAAGTACAAGGGAGGAGCAACAACCTGCAGCATTATTAGAACACCTGGTCAGAACACTAACAACATTGTCTCATTGTCAAGAATGTAAGGCTAAAATAAGGGTTTAGTGCTGCCAGTGAAACCATGGTTATGGATTGTGTGGTTATTGACTTTATATCAAAGTAAAAACCATGATGATTGAGAGTTATGATCTGCACAGTGAGATGTCCAATAGAGGTTCTCTCTACACCAGGAAATAGGCCTGTTACTAAATTGTGGGCAGGTGTTCAGGTTCAAGATCAACGCAATTATGTCATGTTATTTATGTGCTTTATATATTTTATCCGTCTCATGAGAATAATTTCCACGTCTTCGACAACTTGCATTCGTTGGGGAAACAGCTGTTATAGATCAGTTGCAATGCATATCTCACACCCATTAGATATTGATTGTTGCTACAAAAAGAAACAACTGCACTCTAAAAACCTTAGTTCTCCAATGTTTTTCTCTCCCAGTTTGCAGTGATAAGTTGCATAACAACTGGCTGTCGTATCTGTGTGGTTTTGAGGGCAGAGACAACTCAATACAATGGTAATAATGGCTGGGTGTAGTGTGGTAGGACGTGGGATTAAAAGTGAAAAGGCCCCGAGCCTGGCAGACAATCACGCAGATAGCAGAACACGGGGGTCTTAATCTGAGCCTCCGACTGAGCGTTGACACAAGACTAATGGCCCTTGATAATGGGCCAAGCGACGCACTACATTCAACGCTTCAAGCTTCAACAACAGGCTCCGTGATGGGGGGAGTTAGAGGGGGAACTGGGGGGTTTTCTCTTTGTGCTCTCTGGTGACATATGGGACATTCACTTCCCCCAAACCCCCCATCCCCCCATTCATAAGATTCATCCCAGGAAAACAAAGATGCCATCGATCAATAACTGGGATAGTTAGCGTCTTTTCAGGCCTGGTCAGGGGATTTTCACGTTGCAGGAAATGAGTATGGGGGAGATCTGATTACGCCGTCATTACACATGCTTGCTCCACTATCAGCACAGCAATTAGATCATTAACATAGATATAAAGCTGTGGCCATGTGTGTGTGTGTGTGTTTATGAGAAAGCAAGACAGTGAGTGTGTTTACTGTATCCTTCCACAAGAAACAGAATGGTACAGTAGATCAAATTGTCATGAACACTAAATAGGATCAAATGTAATATTTCTATATTCTCTATTCTTTAAGTGTATGTGGAGAGACGCTATATAAAAAATATGACGGCTCACTGATGCATATTTTACTGTCATTGTATCCCCTGGGGTTGTATAATGGTCACTACAGAGACATCCCCCTGTGACAGCACTGCTTTTACCCCTCTGCCATTGGGTAGCATCTGTCAGGTGATGGTCTTTGCAGTAGACACATTGAGTTTTTACTACCATGTTTTATTACTGTGTTATAAATTGGATATAGAAAGTAGATGTTGAAGAACACATTGCTAATCGCTCTGCAGAAAAAGAGACCCACCCAGAAGGCTGTAGACTCAAATAGGTCTCGATGTATCGTACAAACAGAATTCAACACAGGGCGTCCAATTTCTATAGTCTTATAGTTAAATACATTCTGAGCAGGAGATGGTTGTGTCTGATGGAGAGGTTAATGGTATGGAATAATCCGAAAATCTGTACCATAGCACTAACCCCATCCCTACATCAACCATCCTTTCCAACCCTGCCTACTCACACAGCCGCCACAACGCAGTGCCTTGACCCAACGCCCATCAATATCCGCTGGTGCCCCTGCCCTTGCTGGTGATGCCACACACCACACCTGGTCCCCCAGGGTCCTCCTGTTTTGTAAGCCAGAAGCCCATAAACCCTCAAGGCTGTCCATGTAAAACAACAAAGACCAAGCGACTTGGCCAGCCTCTTTCCCATGTCACCCCTGGCAGCGAGACAGCCTTCCCCACTCACAGGGAGTATAATGACCACTCCATGTCCTCCAATGACATCCATCCCCTTACATACAACAGGAAGGGAACAACATGAAGGGAATCAACTTTTGTATTTTGCCTTGGACTTCAAGTATATTTTTGTGCTACAGCCTTCCCTTTTTTGCTACGAGGAAGCCTTCCCCCGCACGTGTAAAACACCTCAGCAGGTATTCTTGTTAGAGCAGAATTACCTGGTTCAACTGTGGTGAGTGAAGTGTGATAATATTTGTTCAGCTAATAAAATGCACAGACAATACATTCCTTAATGAATGTAGAGATGGATGACGTGCTAACAACATCGACGCCATAGGCTAAAAAGGGTGTAATTGGGAATACAAAGCTTGACATGGTTAACCTTATTGCCCTGTGCGCGTGCTCCATGGCCTCGCTAATGGCGTTGTAGTCCTTTCTAACCCCCCCTTCTTCTGGCGACAGAGAAATTTTTGATTTTATTAGTAGTATTATTATTAGCTAAAAGGACAAGTATCCAGTCAATAGTGTCCGATTAGAAAACACATGCACAATACTATCAATATGGATTTGATGAGACCATGAATTTAACGATACGACAGGCAGTGTTTTGACAAGACAATTTGACCCTATGACTAGAAGGCATCTATCTACACATCCTTGATTCATCGAATGTCAAGCAGACAGGGCGCAAGGAGAGACAAGGCAGACAACCCCCCCATGTAAAATGGATTAACGTCGTAGCCACATCCCAGATGGTAAACGACCCTAGGCAGCACAGCCTCTGAAAAACAGACTTAGTCATATTTAGTGAATAGTTTTATTTACATATATCAAATACGCCATCGCTCACAAAATGACTTGTATGTTGTACCCAAATGCGCCAAACCGATATATTAATTATAGTGATATTCAGTCCCAATGAAGAGTGATGTGCAGCGCTACAGTGGATTGCGTACCCCGAAGATGCTGCCAAAGTCGCTTTATGTCATTCAGTAGACACTGATGCTAAACTGAATAATTGTTATTACGTAAAACCCTTTTTGTATTCTTACAATAAGTCAAATAAACGTTTCCATTGTCTAGGTATGTGACTGTGTGCGTATTGCGTAGCCTATCAATATAGATAGTTTCATTTCAAACAGATGGGACTCACCCTGCCCACATAGAGCTCGTCCAGACTACAGTCAATCCACTTCTCCACATCCAAGCGCCTTTGGAGCTCCTTTCTGTTGTACTTTACCGTGACCCGTGCTTGCCTCTTCTGCAAGCTAAGCCCCGGGTCCCTACCTGGACCCCTACTCGGGGAATGGACTTTGTTGTTACATCTCCTCCCGACCCGGTTCGCAGCCATATCCACCTCGGATGACAGACGCGTTCAGACGGTTGACCTAGGGAGTGAAAGTGTTGCGCTATCTTTGGCAATAGTAGAGTACTGGTGGATAAATCGGCAATGGGTCCTAGTGCCACACCGATACAGACCCGGGAAACTGGTCTGCGCCGAGAGCAATGTGATCAATGATTAATTGATTGAGATTCGCTCTGTAATATTGTGTCCATAAGGAAGTTAGACACTTTCTGAATTGTGTGGCACGAGTTCGCCAGAAATGTGAGTAATTCAGTATTTTGGGGAAATTACAATGACACCATCATGGTCACCACTATTTATAAACGATTTAGCCTACACATAGGGAAGTCCTCGGGAGAGAACGAATTTCAGATGGAGAGAGACAACTACCTGTGGTTGGTCGGGCATTTGGGAAAAAGAAGTGGATGATGAAGTGGATTCAATCTAATGGCGGTAGAATGCGTCTCACCCGATTTGATACGTTTGACGTGTCGTGTGTGTCTCTTAGGAACCCGGCGCCCCTCAAGGGGGTTTATATCTGGCGCCGATGTTGAAGAGATTAAACATATTCGTGGAGTGATTGATGCACGTCGGATGAATCGTGTGGTGAATGAAGAAAAAGTGAGGAGTTTATCTGTTATTTTGTTTTTTGATATGGAGTCTCTCCCTACTCAAGTGCAGTTAGGGTATATCAACAGAGTCAGAGCATTTATCCCAAGACCAATGCAGTGTGATCATTGTAAAGCTTTTGGTTATGTTTCAAGTGTTTGCAGATGTTCACATTGTGGAAAAGATAATATCATCTGTTTTATGTCTTTTGAATGCCTCACAGGGTGAAAGAGAACGAGGTGGCCAAAGTCAGGGCTGAACAGAGCATTTAGTATGAAGCTGTGAAAAGGGTTGAGGGTTTGAATGGTGCACGGAGAATCGTCCTGTTGGTGGAGGCAATACACCTTTTAGGGTTGTAGTCCGCCATAAAACCCACTGAAGAAGAAGAAGTAGGGAAGTCCTCTAGTGGCCAAAAGGCTAAGACCTATTAGCATGGGCAGCGCAATTACGTGCTTTCACCGTTGTAATGTGGTCAACTGGGTCAGACTTCCAACTTCATTGGCTGATCTCTCCTGGTGACCAGCCAATCGAAGAAAGAAGAAATGTAACTACTTCAAATTGGAGATTGCCTCTGTGGCGCTGCCCATGCTGTCACACACGCTATAATGGCACAGATACAAAGATGAGTCCTCTAAGAGCCTGCATGAAGGCCTGCCCTTTTTCTGGCCTGCAAATAGATTTTGACAAACAAATCGGTTTAACAAAAATCTGTGTGGCCCTCTGTTGAATTTCAAAATTCCGTTGTGGCCGTCGAGCCAAAACCTTTGCCTGGCCTAGTGCATGTATAGTATTCAAATCTTGAGTCCCGGGCCTGCTGGTTTTCTGTTCTACCTGATAATGAATTGCATCCACCTGGTGTCCAGGTCTAAATCAGTCTATGATTAGAGGGGAATCATGAAAAAAATGCAGTGGAACTGGCATCATGGTCCAGATTAGAATTTGAGGGGCCTAGTGCTTCACCCTGGACTGATTTTCTAGTTTCATTGGTTATTTATATCCAGCAAACCTACACCCTATAAATCATGAACACTGCAGAGGAGAATATTTGGTCATTTTAAGTTTATTCATAAACATACAGAACTGTTATACTGTCATACTGTAATGACAATGATTTAGTTGAATGTATCACATGCCTAGAGGTTAATAGAGAGGTGGGCCAGCAACTAGAGCAGGGGTCTCCAACCCTGTTCCTGGAGCACTACCCTCCTAGAGGTTGAATAGAGAGATGGGCCAGCAGCTAGAGCAGGGGTCTCCAACCCTGTTCCTGGATAACTACCCTCCTAGAGGTTGAATAGAGAGATGGGCCAGCAGCTAGAGCAGGGGTCTCCAACCCTGTTCCTGGATAACTACCCTCCTAGAGGTTGAATAGAGAGATGGGCCAGCAGCTAGGAGCAGGGGTCTCCAACCCTGTTCCTGGATAACTACCCTCCTAGAGGTTGAATAGAGAGATGGGCCAGCAGCTAGAGCAGGGGTCTCCAACCCTGTTCCTGGATAACTACCCTCCTAGAGGTTGAATAGAGAGATGGGCCAGCAACTAGAGCAGGGGTCTCCAACCCTGTTCCTGGATAACTACCCTCCTAGAGGTTTTCGCTCCAACCCCAAGTGTTGTGTTACTAAACTGATGTATCTTATTAAACCAGCTAGTTATTAGAATCAGGTGGGCTAGATTAGGGTTGGAGCGAAAACCTACAGGACAGTAGCTCTCCAGGAACAGGGTTGGAGAACCCTGAACTAGAGGGTTGCAGATTCAAAACCAATGTCCGACGGGAAGAAATATGGTCGAGAGTGGACCAGCAATGGGAGGGTTAATGTCATCAGTGTCCTAAATGCCATCTCCTGCCCGTTGTGCCCTTGAGCAAGGCACCTAAAACTGTGCAGGCGCTCCACTGTGGCTGTCCTCTGCGCCAACCTTTGAGTGTCTGTCTTTCATTTCCGTAGACTAAGGCAAATGGATCAATAAAGTACTCTTCTTCTTCTTCTTCTTCTTCTTCTTCTTCTTCTTCTTCTTCTTCTTCTTCTTCTTCTTCTTCTTCTTCAATAAGCCCTGTTTCCAGCCTACTGACTTCTTTACTCATGTCGGTTAGTTTGTCCTCGCTGTAAGCACTGGACTTTGACTCAAAACCTCACACCCCCATTCACACATTCCTAAACAGCATATTTGTCAACGTAACCAATACGACACCGTACCTAGAGGATGCGTGCATACGGCATTGTCCTCTCACCTTTCCAATCACCAGACACTGGAAAGCATGAACAATGTTATTTCACATACTTCTGACAGCTGAAGCAAGCATACAGCCTTGTATAGTTGACTTATGGCAGGCTTTTATCCTAAATAAGAATTAAAATCAACTTGACCAGTCCGGTATTTCTCGTACTTTTTCTTGCTCTTGCCTGCGCTCTAGTGGGGCGATTTACCAATTTTATGGCAGAAGGGTAATGGCGTCATCTTGTGGTATCAAAATAAAATCGGAGAATGTAATGTAGACTCAGGTACAGCATCTGTGTTAGTCTACGACAACAACAACATAACTCAATGAGTGATTACATTTAACTAATCCGTGGGCCTACAATGGCTAAGTAAAAATCTGATTTTTTAAAAACATTTTATTTTATTTGATTATTTGGGGCGCCTCAGCAGAACGGAACTGTTTGGAACGTTCAGATAGAAATATGATATGTAGAACAAATAATCCTCTCTGAGCCACAAGGAATCCAGCCTGGTCTCTTGTAAACCTAAATGTAAATCCGGGACACTCAGATTAGTATGACCACTCTTTAGCTACTTTGCAACTATTTAGCATGTTAGATAACCCTCGCCCTAACCCTTTAACCCAACTCAACCTTAACTCTAACCCCAAACCAACGTTAGCCACCTAGCTAACGTTAGCCAGAACAAATTAGAATTCGTTATATATAATACGTTTAGCAAATTCGTATCATGTTGTACTTTTCTCAGATTCATAATTTATCATACGGAATGGATGGTGGACATCATCAAATTAATAAGATGTAAAGGGTGAACCATAAGACATTAGAATGAGATATATATCAGGTATGGATGGTGGCCATCACGTTAATTCAGTGGGCGGGGAAATAACACCTGTCGCTGGTCTCAAGACGACAAAAAGAGGTCGCTTCAACAGAGAAGTCGTTCCACTAACAGCATCCAATAGTCTAAGACGCATTGCAACTTTGATCAACAAAAGGTTATTTGGAAGACCAGTATTTACTTGGACGAAGGCTTTCACGGGGGAAGCAAACGATGAGCGTTGTATTGTTCCTACTGCTCGCGGTAACGCTACTGGTCCGCGGTCAGTCGGACGAAGGATGCGCTTGGGATGTGGACCCCGACCTCGACCAAGGGCTTGACCCAAAATCCTTTGAAGCTGGAGCCAGACAGTTGTCTCACCTGCAGCAGATATCAGACAGTAAGGGGTGTCAGGATGCTTGCTGCGGCAACCAGGACTGCCAGCTCGCGTTGGTGGGAAGCCCAGCGGATGGACCATCCGAGTGTTTTCTCGTCAGCTGCATGAAAGATGGAAAGGACGTCTGCGTTTTACACTCCGATACACAGTTCAAGGTCTACCGCAAAAAGACGCAACCCAAGACTACTACAGTCGACGTTGACGGTCTTAGTGAAGATGTTGTCCCCAGGGAAGTCAACTCGACAGGTAGGCGCATTGGTCTTTAGGACAAGGACAATTAATGTGCGTCATTGCTACTTCTGGAACCGCTTTAGCCAAATAGTCCCAGAATACAAATGAGGGTCATGTGGCAGAGGACCATTCCCCAACTGTCCTGGGTTTGCATTCATTTTTATTGAGCTAAGGAATCGTCGTGCATGTTAAGCACTATAGACATTCAGTTTGACCTGGACTTAGCCTTTAAGTCAGTTTAAAGTGAGGAAATGACTTGTGGACCACCACTCATGTTTATACAGTATTGTCTCCTTTATTTGCTTCTTTCAATACATATTAACCCAGTGGCGACCAAGTGCTCATACTTCTGGATTTCGTGAACATGATCTCTAGATCGATTAATGGTGCTGTGTTTGCAATCCACTGCTTTGCATACCGTCATACATTTAGTAGCCAGGTCAGGTGGAACAATTAGGAAAGACTGGTTTATTTGTGCCTGGGGTATTGACTCCTATTTGAGTTCACAGGACGTTTCTTGTTTGGGTGTGGCAACTTCACCCATTTCTCTGGCACGCACACTTACTTCCTGATAGGTGAGCTTTCATGGGGAGAGATGGTGCTTTCAAGACAACCGCAAACTCTAAAAACAACTGGGTCAAATTATGACGTCAGTGATCTTCAGGTTGGAAAGTCGGAGCTCTAGAAAGAGGCCTCGAGTTCCCGACTTGGAATTCCGAGTTGGATGATATTTAAACGGTTTGTCCCAGTCGGAACTCGGTTTTTTTCCGCCCCGAGTCCTCAGTTGTCTGACTTCCAACTTCCCAATTGTTTTCAACTCGGCAAGAGACTGAGCCAACCAGTCAGTCAGGTTTGCATGTGCAAGATACTATTGATTGGTGTAATAGAATGGAGTCTGGTCTCCGCTCTTTTGTCATGTTCTCTTTGTCCATTCCAGCTCTTATGGTTTCACCCCGTATGTAAATCATAGGGAAATAAAGGCTTGACAGAGCGGTCTACTAACTCTCCTCCTAGAAAGGTGCTTTTCTTTGACAGCTAGGCCCTCGTAATACATTTTATTTATACTTAAATTTACCCTTCTTTTTTTTTTAAGCATGTAATTTAACCGTCAACGAATAGGTTTCCTTGTGAATTGAGCTTATCGTGACCCACTTCAGTGTTAACTTGTCGTCTTCCCACAGATAAGTGCCGCATGCCCAAGGTAGTGGGTTCCTGCCGCGCTGCCTTCCCCAAGTACTACTATGACGTCACCAACCAGACCTGCAAGCTGTTCATCTATGGTGGCTGCAATGGCAACAGCAACAACTTTCCCACTCAGGAGGAGTGTGAGGGGGCTTGTAGTGGGGTGACAGGTGAGATATCGTTCTACCTTGATGATTTTCCATATTTGGGGAAATATGTGTGGTTTCTCTGTTGGCCCGGCAATGGTGTCAGTGGAATGCGGCTGTGGCCTTAAGTCAACACAGTCTGAGGTGGTGGGACAGAGCCGGCTGTAACAGGAGGAAGTGACCTTGTGGAAACTAAGTAACAGAGAGAAGTCTCACGTTACTAAGACTCAAATATTGTTTTTTTACTTTCAAATGTATACATTGTAAAAAAGCACATTTACAGGAAGAACTGTGCAGATAATGTTTGGTAACAGAAAAAAACTTTGCATCTGCATGTTTTTTTTCCCCACTAACTATAAAACAATTTACAGTGTAAATTAGTCATGTCATGGTGCATAGAGTTGTATGGTTTGTCCAACTTTTAGATGAATGGTTTTACACATAAAGTGAAATCTGAATCTTCAGCTTAATTCAGTTACTGTGAAAATGCCCTGGGTTAAGACATGCCATGTTGGGGTGAAGTCTTCGGTCATTAGGCCAACCTATTGTATTTTTTTCTCTCCGTCTTACATTTCCCCGGCTTGTGTATTGTTGATAATTTATTTAATGTGCATTTTATTAATCCCTCAAAGTCATAACTACTAAACTGGATTGGGCAGTCAGCATTCTGTTTCAACTCAAACTACCAAACCAGGATCATTGTGTCAACACCTTTTCAGCAGGTTTAACTAACTCCATTGTGTGTCTTAGTCCACACCCAATGTTATTTAGGTTTTTCACAGCAATCAGTACCGGTTCTATTGTTGTTGCTTTGCTGTAGGGCAGGAATGGGCTACTTTGCTTGGGGGGGGGGGGGGGGGGGGGGCACAAAAATTCAGAACTCATTATGAGCTAATAAAGTGACTGACGTAACACTGAGGCACAACCCAATTTCGTTGTGTATTCTACACTGAACAAAAATATAAACGCAACATATAAAGTGTTGGTTTCATGAGAGGAAATAAAAGATCCCAGAAATGTTCCATACGCACAGAAAGTGTATTGCTCAAATTTTGTCCACAAATTTGTTTACATCTGTGTTAGTGAGCATTTCTCCTTTGCCAAGATGATCGTCACTAGTCCTGTTGCCAGAGAATTGAATGTTAATTTCTCTACCGTAAGCCGCCTCCCTCCAACGTTGTTTTAGAGAATTTGGCAGTGTGTCTAACTGGCCTCACAACCGCAAACCATGTGTTCCCACGCCAGTCCAGGATCTCCACATCTGGCTTCTTCACCTGAGGGATCATTTGAGACCAGCCACCCGGAACAGCTTATGAAACCATGGGTTTCTGCACCAACTGTCAGAAACCGTCTCAGGGAATCTTATCTTTGGGCTCATCGTCCTGACCGGGGTCTTGACCTGACAGCAGTTTGTCGTAACTGACGTCAGTAGGCAAATGCTCACCTTCGATGGCCACTGGCACGCTGTAGAAGTGTGCTCTTCACAGATAAATCCTGATTTCAACTGTACTGGGCAGATGGCAGACAGCATGTATGGCGTCATGTGGGCGAGTGGTTTGCTAATGTCTACTGTGAACTGAGTGCCCTGTGGTGGGGGGTTATGGTATTGCATTTTAACTATGTCAATTTGAATGCACATACTGACGAGATCCTGAGGCCCATTGTCGTGCAATTCATCCACCGCCATCACCTCCACGTTTCAGCTTGATAATGCACAGCCCCATGTCGCAAGGATCTGTACACAATTCCTGGAAGCTGAACATGTCCTAGTTCTTCCATGGCCTGCATACTCATCAGATATGTAACACATTGAGCATGTTTGGGATGCTCTGTATCGAGTGTTCCAGTACCCGCCAATATCCAGCAACTTCGCACAGCCATTGAAGAGGAGTGGGACAACATTCCACAGTCCACAATCCAAGGCCTGATCAACTCTATGCGAAGTGTCGAACTGCATGAGGCAAATGGTGGTCACACTAGATACTGACTGGTTTTCTGATCCACGTCCCTACCTTTTTTATTCAAGGTATCTGGACCTGTGTTAATCTGTATTGTTAGAAAGAACCTCTAGCGTTGGTACTTTACTGCACATACTATTGTCCTTTTTTTTAAAATAGTCAAAATAGCATCTCCTCAAGGTCACAAGCCTTGTGGTCATACACAGAGCATTAAGCCTCTTCAAATGGCAACCTACTGTTCAACAAAGTGGCCCACTCCAAACCACAGTGGACCCCATGGAGGGACCAGGAGACTGGCCAAAACTAATCTGTGGCTTGTGGTCAGACTCACTCACTCCGATCGATAGATAGATAGGTACTTTATTGATCCTGGAGGGGACATTTTCGTTCACTCACTCCACTAGGCTACTAGTCACAGCAGGCTACTAGTCACACTCCTGTCTCTGTTTCCTAATTTATGATTAGGCTACAGAAAATAGAATTATACCTAAAAAAAGTAAATGAACTCAAAGGTCATTTAAAGGCTGCTGGAACAATAAAACAGAACCAGATTAATGTGAGTCAACTACTAAGAATGTGAGTCAACTACTAAGCTAGTTAGATTTACATAATCCTTTTGAGGGTTAGTGTTTGTCATGGGTGTGTGTTGATTGTTTCAGTTTACCCAATGCCAAATCTGTTAAGCGCCCTCCGTACGATGAGATGAACTGCGTTTTTCACAAGGGTTGGCCTGAGCCGTGCACTGCAGTCTCACATCCTTTCCATAATAATAATAACATGTTCATGGGCAGGCTCTTGCAATTAGAGCTAATGTGTACACTGGGAGCCAAAAGTTTGGAATATTACTCATTCAAGGGTTTTTCTTTATTTGCACTTTTTTTACATTGTAGAATAAAAGTGAAGACATCAAAACTATGACATAAAACACATGGAATCATATATTTGAGATTCTTCAAATAGCCACCCTTTGCCTTGCTGACAGATTTGCACACTCTTGGCATTCTCTCAACCAGCTTCACCTGGAATGCTTTTACATCAGTCTTGAAGGAGTTCCCACATATGCTGAGCACTTGTTGGCTGCTTTTCCTTCACTGTGGTCCGATTCATCGCAAACCATCTAAATTTGTTTGAGGTTGGAACCAAAAATCTCAAATTTGGACTCTAGACCATAGGACAAATTTCCACCGGTCTAATGTCCATTGCTCGTGTTTCTTGGCCCAAGCAAGTCTCTTCTTATTGGTGTCCTTTTAGTAGTGGTTTCTATGCAGCAATTTCACCACAAAGGCCTGATTTTCACACAGTCTCTTCTGAACAGTTGATGCTGAGATGTGTCTGTTACTTGAACTCTGAAGCATTTATTTGGGCTGCTGTCTGAGGCTGGTAACTCTAATGAACGTATCCTCTGCAGCAGAGGTATTTCTGGGTCTTCCATTCTTGTGGCGGTCCTCATGAAGCTGGTTGAGAGAATGCCATCAGTGTGCAAAGCTGTCATCTCAAATATATAATATATTTTGTTTAACACTTTTTTTTGGGGGGGGGGGGGTTCTACATGATACACCGTTTTACAGTAAGGCTAAACCGTGAGTCTGTGCTTTTGTTCACTTAATGGCTTTCATGGACCATCACTTTCTCAACAGGTACTGTCCTGTTGTCCAAGGACTCCCCCATGCAGAGAAGAATGGTTATGACTGCCGACGATCAAGGTAACATATGGTACTATTTACCTATTTTAAACATCTCTTTAGAGCTAGTAAAACTGGATTGTGTGTCTGATTTTAAAAGGCAAAATGTCATGATCCTCAACATTTTAAAATACAACGTGACTGATGTGTATAATGTCAGCTACTTATGTGTGAGACCTTAGTGGTTCTAGATAAATCAGTGAACAGTTCCACATTCCCCAGTCCTTCCATAATGTGTACAGTGCCGCTTATGGGTTAAACACACTTCAAATCATAGGTCATGTTAGGTAGCGTCATATACAGTGCATTCGGGAAGTATTCAGACCCCTTGACTTTTTCCATATTTTAAGTTACAGCCTTATTCTAAAATGTATTAAATAAAAATGTTTCCTCACTCATTACATATTCATTCAGCACTCATTCAGGACTGTATATACATATTCATATACAGTTATATCATATCACATGCAATATTGTAAGTAATTCTTGGACTGAACTTACTTAGTCATTCACTCAGGAATGCATATTAGTATCCTGTCAGTTGTAACTTTTTTCATTGCTTTTAGTATATCGAATGTGCATTTATCTGTAATTAAACCCTGTACTAAGGACTGTATTAAGGGTATTTTTATTACCCTCAATTATATCATATGCACATTTAGCTATTTAAGTATCTCTTCCTGTAATTCACCTGTACAGTTAATTTAAACATGCAAATATTCACTTACAGTTGAAGTTTACATACACCTTAGACAAATAAATTAAAATTCAGTTTTTCACAATTCCTGACATTTAATCCTAGGAAGAATTCCCAGTCTTGGGTCTGTTAGGATCACCACTTTATTTTAAGAATGTGAAATAATAGTAGAATGATTTATTTCTTTCATCACATTCCCAGTGGGTCAGAAGTTTACATTCACTCAATTAGTATTTGGTAGCATTGCCTTGAAATTGTTTAACTTGGGTCAAACATTTCAGGTAGCCTTCCACAAGCTTCACACAATAAGTTGGGTGAATTTTGGCCATTCCTCCTGACAGAACTGGTGTAACTGAGTCAGGTTTGTAGGCCTCCTTGCTCGCACACACTTTTTCAGTTCTGCCCACAAATTTGAGGTCAGGGCTTTGTGATGGCTTGCAAGCCTCCCCCTTTTTCCTCCAAACATAAAGATGGTCAAACAGTTATATTTTTGTTACATCAGACCAGAGGACATTTCTCCAAAAAGTACAATCTTTGTCCCCATGTGCAGTTGCAAACCGTAGTCTGGCTTTTTTATGGCGGTTTTGCAGCAGTGGCTTCTTCCTTGATGAGTGGCCTTTCAGGTTGTCGATATAGGACTCGTTTTACTGTGGATATGAATACTTTTGTACCTGTTTCCTCCAGCATCTTCACAAGGTCCTATGCTGTTGTTCTGGGATTGATTTGCCCTTTTCACACCAAAGTACTTTCATCTCTAGGAGACAGAACGCATCTCCTTCCTGAGCGGTATGACTGTGTTTATGCTTGCATACTATTGTTTGTACAGATGAACGTGGTACCTTCAGGCGTTTGGAAATTGCTCCCAAGGATGAACCAGACTTGTGGAGGGCTACAATTGTTTTTCTGAGGTCTTGGCTGAGTTCTTTTGGTTTTCCCATGATGTTGAGCAAAGAGGCACTGAGTTCAAAGGTAGGCCTTGAAATGCATCCACAGGTACACCTACAATTGACTCAAATTATGTCAATTAGCTTCTAAAGCCATGTCGTCATTTTCTGGAATTTTTCAAGCTGTTTAAAGGCACAGTCAACTTAGTGTATGTACACTTCTGACCCACTAGAATTGTGAAATAATCTGTCAAACCATTGTTGGAAGAAATTTGTGGAGTGGTTGAAAAATGAGTTTCAATGACTTTAATGAAACTCTTTTGGCCTGAATGCCAAGTGTCATGTCTGGAGGAAACCTGGCACCATCCCTACGGTGAAGCATGGTGGTGGCAGCATCATGCTGTAGGGATGTTTTTCAGTGACCAGGACTGGGAGACAAGTCAGGATCGACGGAAAGATCCTTGATGAAAACCTGCTCAGGACGTCAGACTGGGGTGAAGGTTCACCTTCCATCAGGACAACGACCCTAAGCTCCCGGAAAGACAACGCAGGAGTGGCTTCGGGACAAGTCTCAATGTCCTTTAGTGTCCCAGCCAGAGCCCGGACTTGAACCCGATCTTGCATATCTGGAGAGACCTGAAAACAGCTGTGCAGCGACGCTCCCCATCCAACCTGACAGAGCTTGAGAAGATCTGCAGAGAAGAACGGGAGAAACTCCCCAAATACAGGTGTGCCAAGCTTGTAGCGTCATACCCAAGAAGACTCGAGGCTGTAATCGCTGCCAAAGGTGCTTCAGCAAAGTACTGAGGAAAGGGTCTGAATACTTATGTAAATGTGATATTTCAGAGAGGGGGTGGGTTCTTATAAATGTGTGTAGTGTTTGCTTTGTCATTATGGGGTATTGTGTGTAGATTGGGGGGGGGGGGGGGGCAAATCAACGTAATACATTTCAGAATAAGGCTGTAACGTAACTAAATGTGGTAAAAGTAAAGGGGTCTGAATACTTTATGAAGGTACTCGGAAAGTATTCACACCCCTTGACTTATTCCACATTTTGTTACATTACAGCCTGAAATCAGAGTGGACTCAATATTTGTTTAGTTTTTACCATCTACACACAATACCCCATAATGACAACGTGAAAGTAATGTTTTTAGAAATGTTTGCTGATTTTTATTGAAAATTAAATACAGAAATATCTAACGTACATAAGTATTCACACACCTGAGTCAATACTTTGTAGATGCAGCGATTACAGCCGAGAGTCTTTCTGGGTAAGTCTCTCAAGCCTTGTTCACATTGCCAGTTTAAACTAACTCCAATCCTATTTATTTTCATATCCGATTCCAATCTGTTCATTTTCCTGCAGTCTAAACAGCCAAAAAGCAGATGGAATTGGATATAACATTTCAAACCACCTTCGTTTGAGAACGTGGTAGCTAACTACCTTCATTATTTAAAAACACATTTGTGGCTGTACTAGAAAGCTAAACGGCTTCCGCTGTGGCTAGTTGACTGCTGTGGCTAGTTGACTGCTGTGGCTAGTTGACTGCTGTGGCTAGTTGACTGCTGTGGCTAGTTGACTGCTGTGGCTAGTTGACTGCTGTGGCTAGTTGACTGCTGTGGCTAGTTGACTGCTGTGGCTAGCCAAAAAGGACTGGCTTTGAGTGTTCTTACGCTATTATTTTGAACATTCAAAGCAACTGGGAAACGCCCATGGCATGCATTGTTGTCACTTTAGCGTGATACATAATTTCTGAGTGAAAGGAAGCACAAGCACCACCACCACCAATCGGCCTACACCACTACACACACAGCCTTGTCAGCAAAAGACTGCTGCCTGAACACACACATCCGATTCGGTCATTTGTAACTTGCTGTTTTGACAGTCTGTAGTCCAATACTGATTTTGAGCATTAAGGTATGCAGTGTGAACAAGGCTTAAGGGCTTTCCACACCTGGAGTGTCAACATTTGCCTTTTTTTTTTTTTTTTTTTATGATTATTTTCTAAATTCTTCAAGCCCTTTTCAAATTGGTTGTTAATATTTGGTAGACAACCATTTTCAGGTTTGTCATAGAATTTCAAGTAGATTAAGTCAAATTTGGAAAAAGGCTCTATCTCTGCTGGATTGACTGAGTAGGGCATAAAAACCACGTACATGTTGTTAAAAAAATTATGGTTGATTCACGATAAATCTCAATAAAAAAGTTTTCTCTAAATAAGCTTTGTTGTACAATTTGTACATGTTTTTAATTTAACCTTTATTTAACTAGGCAGGTTTTATTTACAATCACGGTCTACCCCGGCCAAAACCGGACGACGCTGGGCCAATGGTGCGCCGCCCTATTGGACTCCCTATCACGGCCGGATGTAATACAGCCTGGATTGGCTGGATGTCCTTTGGGTGGGAACCATTCACAGGAAACTGTTGAGCATGAAAAGTGCAGCATCGTTGCAGTTCTTGACACAAATCGGTGTGTTAAATAGACCTGTCACAGCCCTTCTAAGGATACAGTTAAATAGACCTGTCACAGCCCTTCTAAGGATACAGTTAAATAGACCTGTCACAACCCTTCTAAGAGTACTCTTTCCACTCCCTGTTAAGCTTGCTCATGTGACTGACTGGGTTCAAACCATGTGACTGACTGGGTTCAAACCAGGTCTTCTGCATGTCACAAGACTGTTAGCCCAAGTTCCCCCTGATTCAGCTCATATGGAGACTCAAACTCATGACTTCTGCCTCAAACACACGTGTCTGCCCTCCTGAAGCATTCCAACCCATTGTGCTATTGAAAAAGGCCTTCATTAATTGCGCAAGGGGTGACACTTCAGGCGGAAGAGTGAGTTTAACAGATCTCCATCTGCTACACTAATACGGGGCTTCAAGATCCAGCAAGTCACACATCAAAAGCGCATGGTTTGGTGATCTATGCTTCTGTGATGAGAACATTGCCTGAGACCTGAAGATGTGCTAGGTTAGGTGGCAGGCAGCGGTTAAGAGCGTTGAATCCCCGAGCTGACCTGTTGAAAAGATCTCTGTGTTCTTGAGCAAGGCACTTAATCCTAATTTGTCCTGTAAGTCGCTCTGGATAAGAGTGTCTGCTAAATGATGAAAATGTTAAGTTTGATGTATTCGTTTCAAGTCTCTGGCAAGGGTAGTCATTTTAAGGTTTGCATGTGACTGACTGAGTTAAAACTGTTAGGGGGGGGGGGGGGATGAGATTGCTCATCACATGCATGGATCACCAAACCACCTCTTCTGCACTTTCAGGAATGGCTCATAATAGTTTATAGCTGAAATGGCTTCAGAAGCCGCCAGAAGCTTCTGTTAACCACAGTGAGCGTTCCTTTTTGTGGCTGGGAAAGTACCAGGATGTTGTCTCTGGTTTTGGATTTGAAAACTGAATCTGACAACTTTGATGTTGAAATGATAGTTGTAAACTTCATACAGACAATAAATGCCATGTCTACCATATTCACACTGTGTATATAGTGTACAAAACATTAAGTACACCGGCTCTTTCCATGACAGACTGACCAGGTGAAGGCTATGATCCCTTATTGATGTCACCTGTTAAATCCACTTCAATCATGGTAGATGAAGGGGAGGAGACGGGTTAAAGAATGATTGTGACACCTGCACAGGTGCTCTTCACCCTCCCCCTCTATCACCTCATCCCGTTATTAACTGACACTTCTCACCAACCCCAACAAGCCTCCCCACCCAGAAACCCCTCTCTCTTACAGTGACTTATTTTTCTTTCCAGTGTCTGTCATCCCTGGCTCTAAGGGAAGGAAAGGATCTGATGCAGACCAACCTACAGATGACAAGAGCATTGAATATAAAGGTAACTGGATACAGGACATATTTCTGCAGTAAGGCTTTTGGCTAGCTCCTTTTAGGTTGCGGCTCAGTGTAAACCATTCCCCCTTTCATGTTGTAGTTAGCTGTTCTGGGATCGGTCGCAAACATATCCTTCCTTATGTGATAGCCTTTTTCACAAGTTGAGGTCTGCAGGCTTTGAGATTGGTTCTGATTGTCCCCTGGTCCTCCTTTCCTCCGCAGATGCTTGCATGGTGCCTTCGGACTCAGGCCCTTGCCGCGCCGCCTTCAGTATGTTCTACTTTGACCCCAGCACTAGCTCCTGCCAGTCTTTCATCTACGGTGGCTGCAAGGGAAATGGTAACCGCTACGGCACACTGGACGAATGCATGTCCCAATGCACTAGAGAGGACGGTAAGGATGGACTACGTTTCAGTGATCGGATGTGATTATAAATTGTGTTCGAAAGCCTGGGGGAAGATTAATATAGTGGGCATTGCAAGTATTCACCCACATTGGATAGAAAAATAAATTGTTGCGTTACAAAGTGGGATTGAAATGGATTTAGGTATTACATTACTATTTTTTTGGTCATTGATCGACACAAAATGCTCCAGAATGTCAAAGTGAAATGAAAATTCTACAAATGTTAACAAATAAACTAAAAGAAAATGTATTTGGCTAAGGTGTATGTAAACTTTTGACTTCATCTGTATGTGTGCAAAGCTCTTAGACTTACCCAAGAAGACTCACTGCTCTTTTCTGATTTCCATTTTCACAGGCGAGCAAGGGCAACACAATGGCCATCACCACATGACTCCAGGTAAGCTAACCTTCCTTAGGTTCTAGGCTGGCTGAGAGGTTTAAAGGGTCATGTTCCAGTGGGTGTGATATGTCAACACATAACAGTTCTGAATACAGCTTCAGGAGAGTCTAGAGGTTTTGGTTTAAAGTTTGTTTTGGGTAGTATATGAACTTGGCGTGTGAGAGACGGAATGGCTCATAGGAGCAGGAGTCTATCGCCTGTTTCTGCAGCTTGAGGTACAAGTAGACCCCCTGGACAGCACGTTAGTCTATCCAGGGCGTTAATGCCTATCTATCTCCTTAATCAGGGCCAAGCAGAGACTCATCAGGTCCCATTTTTACAGTCTTTGCTATGTCTCGGCCGGGGATCGAACTCTTAACCTTCCAATTTCAGTGAGGACACTAACCACAAGCCACCGAGTTAGTCTCATTTGATAAATGAGACGTTATAAAAAAAAAAAAAACACCATGTGATGTGAAATCCAAAGAGTAATTGTGAACAAATGAAATATTCACTGAGGATATACACTGAGTGTACAAAACATTAGGAATAAGAACACCTTCCTAATTGAGTTGCACCTCAAACGCCTCAATTCGTCTGGACATGAACCCTACAAGGTGTCAAAAGCGTTCCACAGGGATGTTGTGTCGAGTTGGCTGAATGTCCTTTGGGTGGTGGACCATTATCGATACACATGAGAAACTTCATTAGCATTTCTCTGACTACGTTCCTCCATTAAGTCAAAACAACTTCTGATTCCAGGAGGACCATGAGCTGTTGCTATGGATAAGGTGTCTGATTCATCATTTTCACCTTGAATAGAAGTAGAGGGACTTTTGTCAGAGGTTGCTTGTTGTGAGCGCTGAGGGAACTTTATGCACTTGGCCAGTTTCTGCATCTTTGTTGCGTTCTTCACATATGATTTGGCACAGTACTTGCAAATGTACACAGCTTTTCCTTCTACATTAGCTGCAGTGAAATGTCTCCACACATCAGATAGTGATGATGCCCGTGGCATTTTCCTGTAAAGATTAGAAAGAAATTAATAAAGAAACCCCAAATACAATTCCATGTAGAGATAAATAGTTAAGCGTTAGATTAAACAACTCCTTTGTAAGATAGTTTTTAAAATGGAACGGGTGAATTAACACTCCTCAGTTAGCAGGCTCAAGCAAGCTAAAACCCACATGGTAACAAAAACTAACTAAATTGTTAACAAGTTAGAAATGATTTAAACACTTTGCTGTAGGCTACTATTTACTAGTTAACAAAAAAGTAAGTGCTGTATGTTTCTGAATGTTAATGCTACAATGATTATGGATAATCACAACTAAATTGTGAATAATGATGAGAAACTTAAAGGCACAAAGATCGTAACCCCAAGACGTACTAACCGTTCACCAAATAACCGGTGAGGTTTTAATTATCCGAAATAAATGTAGGATCCACATTAATGTAGAAGTGTTTAGTAACATATATTTTCTTATTTACAATACAAGTGACTCATATTTACCATTAATAATCGACCAACATAAACTGCAAATGAACCCAACAAGTTTGTAGAGTCACAAACTTGATCTAGTCTTTGCGTTCTAGGAATATGTGACCAAATACTA
This sequence comes from Thymallus thymallus, assembly GCA_023634145.1. NCBI lineage: Eukaryota > Metazoa > Chordata > Actinopteri > Salmoniformes > Salmonidae > Thymallus > Thymallus thymallus. The sequence goes on from CM042379.1 coordinate 2,866,057, forward strand.
CACTTGACTACTTTAATAAATATATATACATACACACAGTGGGGAGAACAAGTATTTGATACACTGCCGATTTTGCAGGTTTTCCTACTTACAAAGCATGTAGAGGTCTGTAATTTTTATCATAGGTACACTTCAACTGTGAGAGACGGAATCTAAAACAAAAATCCAGAAAATCACATTGTATGATTTTTAAATAATAAATTTGCATTTTATTGCATGACATAAGTATTTGATCACCTACCAACCAGTAAGAATTCCGGCTCTCACAGACCTGTTAGTTTTTCTTTAAGAAGCCCTCCTGTTCTCCACTCGTTACCTGTATAAAAGACACCTGCCCACACACAATCAAACGGACTCCAACCTCTCCACAATGGCTCTACAGGCCAATAGGCAAGCAGCTTAGTGTGAAGGCAACAACTGTTGGTGCAATTATTAGAAAATGGAAGAAGTTCAAGATGACGGTCAATCTCCCTCGGTCTGGGGCACCATGCAAGATCTCACCTCGTGGGGCATCAATGATCATGAGGAAGGTGAGGGATCAGCCCATAACTACACGGCAGGTCCTGGTCAATGACCTGAAGAGAGCTGGGACCACAGTCTCAAAGAGAACCATTAGTAACACACTACGCTGTCATGGATTCAAATCCTGCAGGCAACGCAAGGTCCCCCTGCTCAAGCCAGCGCATGTCCAGGCCCGTCTGAAGTTTGCCAATGACCATCTGGATGATCCAGAGGAGGAATGGGAGAAGGTCATGTGGTCTGATGAGACAAATTGAGCTTTTTGGTCTAAACTCCACTCGCCATGTTTGGAGGAAGAAGAAGGATGAGTACAACCCCAAGAACACCATCCCAACCGTGAAGCATGGAGGTGGAAACATCATTCTTTGGGGATGCTTTTCTGCAAAGGGGACCGGACGACTGCACCGTATTGAGGGGAGGATGGATGGGGCCATGTATCGCAAGATCTTGGCCAACAACCTCCTTCCCTCAGTAAGAGCATTGAAGATGGGTCGTGGCTGGGTCTTCCAGCATGACAACGACCCGAAACACACAGCCAGGGCAACTAAGGAGTGGCTCCGTAAGAAGCATCTCAAAGTCCTGGAGTGGCCTAGCCAGTCTCCAGACCTGAACCCAATAGAAAATCTTTGGAGGGAGCTGAAAGTCCGTATTGCCCAGCGACAGCCCCGAAACCTGAAGGATCTGTATGGAGGAGTGGGCCAAAATCCCTGCTGCAGTGTGTGCAAACCTGGTCAAGAACTACAGCAAACGTATGAGCTCTGTAATTGCAAAAAAAGATTTCTGTACCAAATATTAGGTTCTGCTTTTCTGATGTATCAAATACTTATGTCATGCAATAAAATGCAAATTAATTACTTAAAAATCATACAATGTGATTTTCTGGATTTTTGTTTTAGATTCCGTCACTCACAGTTGAAGAGTACCTATGATAAAAATTACAGACCTCTACATGCTCTGTAAGTAGGAAAACCTGCAAAATCGGCAGTGTATATAATACTTGTTCTCCCCACTGTGTGTGTGTGTGTGTATATATTTAAATTTGTCCCAAAACTTACAGCACCTTCAAATGGTGCGACGAGATGCATAGTGATTTCATATATAAAAGTAATGTACCATTGCCTCAAACATTTTGATCTCAAATGCTGAAGTATTCAGCCAAAATTAAGTTTTAGCTTCACTGTCCAAATAAATACAGAGGGAGTGTAATTAATAAAGTATATGCATCCCTCCCTCCCCTCCCAGGGTACTTCCTGGTGGCTACGCTGGTGGTGATTTCAGCCCTCACCCTGGTGGGTCTGATCCTCATCACCATCCGGCGCTCCAGGCTGCAGTGTGGCCACCGCCTCGGTGACAAGGAGGACCTGCTGCCGTACAAGCCGCTGTCCGAGGAGCAGTTGTCTGAGGAAGAGCTCCCAAAAGTGGGCATTGCACCATAAGGAGGAATTGCCTGCATCTGCTGGTTGTCAAGGGATGTATTCATATACGATGGGAATGTGTTCATTGTGGCTTTTTGTCCAAAATAGCCGCTGTACTAATTACGTTGATAAATTGCTAATACATGCACACCTAAGAGGTGTTTAGGCCAGGGTTTGGGGTTTTAGTGAGTGATTTAGACTGTGCTTGACTTTTTCAGATTATAGTGAATTTCTGTTGCTGTAGTTAGTTTAGTTTATTTAAAAGGATGAAACTTTGACGGGCAGTTTCCCGGACACAGATTAAGCCTAATCCTGGAGTAAAACACAAACTCAATGGAGAATCTCCATTTAAAATGCATTTTAGTCCCGGATTAGGATTAGGCACATCGATGTCCGGGAAACCTCCCCTGAATGTGGTTTCAAAACCCTTTGTAAACTTCGCTTTAGTTAATGAACAAACTGCCATACTATGTGCACGGTTAGCTGATATATTATTTTGTACGCCTATGTTCAGAGCCAACGATTTTACTTAATCAAAATATAATGAAGTCAATTTAATAAATGAATAAAATATTTTAATGTAACAATTTCAATCTTAAACATGATATGGATAACAACAGTTCTTTTAATGACTTAAACTAATACCAAACACTTCTCTGTATAGAATGTAAATGTTCAGTGGCTTTATTGTGGGCTTTCCTGTTCGACCTGTAACTCAGCAGTGAGATGGATGACGTCAACACTGCGACCTCTGTGTGACCTGAATGTGTTTAATAAAGAAAATGTACTGGTACTTTTTTTTGATTGCTGAATATCTATTTATATAGCACATTTTCTACAGTGCAAAGCTCTTCACATGGAGAATAATACATTTATAAATATGTAGTAAATGGATGTTTAAGATGCTAAAACTGTGGACAACATAAAACGCCCAAGTTAAAATCTTTAAAGTGTCAGTTTGTCAACTCATTCCCGTCTGCATTGCTAGAGATTGGAGAGGACAAGGCTGGAGTGTTTGGTTTTTCTTACCTCTAGAGGGCAGACGTGCCATGACACATGCTCAGTAACTTCCTGGTGAAGAAACTAGACTGATCTTTGTGGGACTCCTTAGCCTTATCCCGTTGGTACATCAACGCTAGTTATGGAATTTCTTCTTCCAAACATCCTATTCAAAATTATCAGTATTATCGTAATGTAGGTTCTCAAATCCCATTTTGTATTTCACTGTCAATTTATCACTTTGTACATTTCATCGCCATGCAAAAACGCTCGAGAACCTCTTAGTGCGGTACGAGGGGAGGGACTTTGGACCTTCTCCTCAAATCCGGTTGAAAAGGAGGCACAGAAAGACATTGAGATAGACTTTACACTGGGGCTACCTTCCTGTCCTTTCTGCTGAAGAGGCTCAATACGAAGCAGGTGGCCTACTTGACTTTGTGTCCTTGGGTACTAAAGTCCTCTGTTTTTGTTGTGCTCTAAAGAGAAAGTACAGTAATGTGTTGGCGATAAGGATGTTGGGTGGACCAGAGAGACTTCAAGAGCAGAACTCCAACAGCGCATGGGGGATAATGTTTATAGAGCGCCTATAACCCTCCTGACTGTCTGAAAGCAGATACACTGGACACCCCTATAACCCTCCTGACTGTCTGAAAGCAGATACACTGGACACCCCTATAACCCTCCTGACTGTCTGAAAGCAGATACACTGGACACCCCTATAACCCTCCTGACTGTCTGAAAGCAGATACACTGGACACTGTCCACCACTATAACTCTCACTGACTGTCCAAGGTAAATCCATAGGACACTGTCAGCCCTGCTTCTATACATCCTAATCCTTCTCTTCTCTCCACAGCATGCTCCCAGGCCCATAACCCATAACTCTCCTCGTGCAGTTCCAGTGGTGTGCACCATGTGGCGTTTTGCCCTGGCCTTTGTAATCTCTCTCGGAGTTGTTGTCAGTGCCTGTGGTCATCTGTTTTCCATCCAGTGTTGGTGTAATTGTGTTTATTTAGCAGACTCCCCCTCCTCAACCCCCAACCCCTTACCCCCCACCCCCTGTACACCTCCACCCCTCACCAGCTGCCTGACAGATTTGAGGGATGCTCTGCATTCCTGGGGCATGACTCGGAGTGTGGTCCCCCCTTTTCCCCTTCTCCAACACACATTCAAATTTGTGTGTGTATTGGGGTTTGTGTGTCAGGAAGTTATAGATGGTGTGTTTGAATGTGTGAAAAAGGGTGTTTGGTATTACGGCAAGTAAAAGTGAGTTAATTTATGTTTGTGTGTGTGTGTGAGCTCTTAATGCCAAGGGACACCTCAGTCTGTCCTCACACTTCTCCTTGTAGAGCCTCTTTTCGGGTAGGGAGATGTGGCATACCCCCCCTCCAGCAGGGTAGGACCTCTTCATCCCAATTCATCTCCCTAAGGAGGTGTCCCTCACCTCGGTACACCCCCTCCCCTCCAGCCCTCTCCCACCCATCACCGCGTCTTTAACAATCTGATGACAGAGCCCTAAAACTCCACAGGGCCAACCACAAGATCTGACCCCAAATCAGCCATGCCAGAGACGAGGAACAGAGGAAAGAAAGAGAGAGGGAAGAAGTTCTCAAAGGAGTGAGTTAGAGAGGTTATGGTGTGAGAGAATAAACGGGAGGGAAGACAAAGGGAATGAGAGGAAAAGAGAGAAAGAAAGTAGTGAGGTGAAAGATAGGAAAGAATACTTCTCCACTAAGTATGATGTCATGACTTCGGCTCTCTAGAGCGTGGAGGGGAGGTCCTAAAGGGGGGTTGATATCTTGGCAGAAAAGGGGACTGAAATCCGAGTGACCCCGACTAAAATTGAAAGCAGTTGCGAATCCTCTGGAGGGCTGAAGTTTTTGTGATCCAGACTCCGCTCCCAGTTCCCACGACACCAACCGACCTCCACTTCTCTTTTTTTGCTCCACTTCCTCTATTTTCTCTTTCTTTCTCTCGTTCTTTCGTCCGTGCCTATAAATGGGAAGTCTGGTGGCATTTTGGACCTTCAGCCATGACCAGTCGCACTTAAAAAGGCCAAACGGAGAGGGGTATTATGGGTCCACTGGGTTGGAGTGGAAGATGCTTATAAAAAGCAGCCTTAAGAATGATAAAATGGCCGTGAAATGACAGATGATTTAGGAGATGGTGAGGTGGCTAGACTACACCATGTCCTTTGACCCCTCCAAAACACTTCCTGGTATGTGGCTCTTTCACTGATGATTTCTATTTGTGAAAGTGTGAGAGAAAAACTGAGAGCAGTATGATGATAGATAGAGGGAATGTGTGGAGGAGGGAAAGTGTTGTCAAAGAAATATGTTGGGCAAAATGTTGATGGGTTTATACATGTTATACAGGCCATGAGAACCTCTCAAACATCAAACAAGATCTGTTAATATAATAATACATGGCATTTAGCAGAAGCTTTTATCCAAAGCAACTTAGTCATGCATGCATTTTACATATGGGCACCTTGAATCATTTATAACCTATTCTTGACTTTTTATTGAACCTTTGTTTAACTAGGCAAGTCAGTTAAGAACAAATTCTTATTTACAATGACTGGCCAAACCCTCCCTTAACCCGGACGACACTGGGCCAATTGTTCGCTGCCCAATGGTACTCCCGATCACGGCCGGTTGAGATACAGCCCGGGATCGAACCAGGGTTTGTAGTGACGCCTCTAGCACTGAGATACATTGGCTTAGACCGCTGCGACTGATGGCTGTACATCTCCCTTGCCAGGACAACAGACGAATCAGGGCCTTGTATCTACTGCGAGTTAAAGCCAGGTGAAATCTGTGTGGTATTCCTCGTGGCAGCCAAGTCGACGTGTGTGGTAAACTAATTTACTGTATTTATGACATTAGGGGAATGGGAGAGAGGTGTTCCCCAAGCGAGCAGCTATTCACCTCCAGGGTAGGACTTTTCAGTTTGATGTCAAACCTGAGGGATGTTGAGCTGTTTAAGGTAATTTCAGTTGTGGTGAAATTAAACAAGTTGGACTTTTGGCAGTAAGACCCTATTGTGTTGTTGCGAGATACAATCATCAGGGTTGAGGAATGTTTTGGTGGCGATTCAAATATGTAATTAACTGTTAGGCAAACAACGTTGTGCGTAGAGACTGAGAAAAATGTTGAAGACATGCACATTTTTCCTACAGTCAATATTTCATTCTTATGGTTATGTGGAAACTGTGTTAATACTTTTCATGTAACGACACGATGAGGTGAAATTAGGCCTATGAAACGCTGGCAACCCATAATGCTTCTTCTCCTTCTACTGACATCTTCTCCCAAACACATGTCAGCCACACCACTTAGACACAAACAGGGAAACAGTCTGGAGCGAGACATGAGTGGTAGACACTTTATAATTTGCCAGCAATGATTACAAACCATGTCGAACTATTGAGCTATTTTGTTTGAGCCAATGAAAACAAAGATACCTGGGAGTTTACCTGGGAGGCGTGAAGAGCAAGTACTCTCTCATTACCATCAGAGACATGTTCATGATGATCCTTCCTCAGGGAACACATGCGTAATAGATGGAGCAGACATAATGGATGATTCATTGCAGGCAAGATGACAAAGTTGACACTGTGGCACAGTCATGAGGTCAAATGCAGCCTTATATGAATAATCAATGTTTACTGTTCAAAGGTAGAGCCACTGGTAAGGACGTGACTATCTCTCTGTATGGATATGACCATGTTAGGTAACTGAAGTCATCTAAGGGCTTTTATTTCCGTACACCTGGAGGGATGGAGCTTAGTCTGACACTTTTATTTGTCTGAATCATTTTGTGGTTTAGGCTGTAAGGGCCCATTGAAACCAGACGAGTCTCTCCAGGCCAGAAACCCAGAGTGGGTCATTCACCACGGCTGTGGCGGTAGAGAGAGGATCCACCGCAGGGAGTAAGACGAGAGACCTTTAAAGGTGTGCTGGCAAAGGTATTATGAACAGGGAGACAATAAGGCAGTGTATTGTAACAATCTCTCTCTCTCTCTCTCTCTCTCACTCTCTCTGTCTCTCTGTCTCTCTCTCTCTCTCTCTCTCTCTCTCTCTCTCTCTCTCTGTCTCTCTCTCTCTCTCAGACACACATGAAGTACACACATTCCAGACTAAACAACACATCCTAGTAGGCTACAGAGATATTTACAAAAATAGCTTCCCAGACACATCATCATATACCGTATTATAAACAGTCACTCAGACACACACACAAACTAACAAACTCATAACCAACTCATACCCTACTATTTCCACAGTGAGAACAGGAACCGTGATTATGCAGCAAATAATACTTGACTTGCTCCAGACACACACACACAGACAGAGAGACACACACAGACACACAGAGAGACAGAAACATACACACAGCTGCAGCACCCCCTGAAAAGTCAGAATAAAATTGTTTTAAAAAATTATTGTATTTTTTATTTTATCAAATAAAATCACGAAAGTAGTGCACTGGGCCTTTAATAGTCCTGTATTAACGGACCGATATAGCCGTCTGCAGCGCGGGCAAAACCTTTAATAGTCCTGTATTAAGGATACGCCTCCCGTCAGAGGGTTTAAATCGAGGACACGCCTCCCGTCAGGGGGGCTTAAATCGAGGACACGCCTCCCGTCAGAGGGTTTAAATCGAGGACACGCCTGCCGTTAGGGGGGCTTAAATCGAGGACACGCCTGCCGCTGGGGGGGCTTAAATCGAGGACACGCCTCCCGTTAAGGGGGGCTTAAATCGAGGACACGCCTCCCGTTAGGGGGGCTTAAATCGAGGGCCCACCTCCCGTTAGGCGGGCTTAAATCGAGGACACGCCTTCCTTCCATTAGGGTGGCTTAAATCGAGGGCCCACCTCCCGTTAGGGGGGCTTAAATCGAGGACACGCCTTCCATTAGGGGGGCTTAAATCGAGGACACGCCTCCCGTTAGTGGAGGTGCTGTAATCAATTAGTGTCTATTCACCACAACATGAAAATAAATCTCCCTTTTAACCCTCTCTCTATCATGATGTAGTTAGTCACACATGTTGTCCTCTGTGGGAGAGCATGGTGCTTGCAATGCCACGATCGTTGATTTGATTCCCGCTGTGGGCCACCCAAACGAACAATGTTTGCACGCATGACTGTTAGTTGCTTTGGACATACAGTACCGTTCAAAAGTTTGGGGTCGCTTAGAAATGTCCTTGTTTTTGAAAGAAAAGCAAATTTTATGTCCATTAAAATAACATCAAATTAATCAGAAATACAGTGTAGACGTTGACAGTGAAGAGGAGACTCCGGGAAGCTGGCCTTGTAGGCAGAGTTGCAAAGAAAAAGCCATATCTTCCTCTGACCAGTGTCTGTGTTATTTTGCTCATCTTAATCTTTTCATTTTATTGGCCAGTCTGAGATACTTGTCTTCTTGCTCAGTTTTGCACCGGGGCCTCCCACTCCTCTTTCTATTCTGGTTAGAGCCAGTTTGCGCTGTTCTGTGAAGGGAGTAGTACACAGCGTTGTACGAGATCTTCAGTTTCTTGGCAATTTCTGGCTTGGAATAGCCTTCATTTCTCAGAACAAGAATAGACTGACGAGTTTCAGAAGAAAGTTCTTTGTTTCTGGCCATTTTGAGCCTGTAATCGAACCCACAAATGCTGATGCTCCAGATACTCAACTAGTCTAAAGAAGGCCAGTTTTCAGCTGTGCTAACATAATTGCAAAAGGGTTTTCTAATGCTCAATTAGCCTTTTAAAATGATAAACTTGGATTAGCTAACACAAAGTGCCATTGTAACACAGGATTGATGTTTGCTGATAATGGGCCTCTGTACACCTATGTAGATATTCCATAAAAAATCAGCTGTTTCCAGCAGCAATAGTCATTTACAACATTAACAATGTCTACACTGTATTTCTGATCAATTTGATGTTATTTTAATGGGCAAAAAATTTGCTTTTCTTTAAAAAACAAGGACATTTCTAAGTGACCCCAAACTTTTGAATGGTAGTGTAAGTGTCTGCTACATGGTATATTTAAGCAATAAGGCACTTCAGGGGTTTGTGGTATATGTCCAATATACCACGGCTAAGGGCTGTTCTTACGCACAATGCAACGCGGAGTGACAGGATACAGCCCTTAGCCATGTTATATTGGCCATATACCACAAACCCCTGAAGTGCCTTATCGCTATGATAAACTGGTTACCAACGTAATTTGTCATACCCGTGGTATACGGTCTGATATACCATGTCTGTCAGCCAGTCAGCATTCAGGGCTGGAACCACCCAGTTTATAATATATAATAATACATGACTTCTCCTTTAGGGGCTTTCCTATTGTCTCATGGGTTATTGCTGTCTCAGCGATTAGCCACTACGACTGCAGACCGTCTTGATCTCCCAGACTCTCCGTTGGTCTCCCTTTCTCTCTCTCTCTGTTTCTTCAACCCAACGTTCCCATATCTGGTGAGATGGAGCCAGGATCCCTGCGTAGTGAGAGTAGTAATCAGAGCATTGGGTTCTTATTCGTCCTCGTATGATATCAGAGGGTGATGTCATCTGCATAATTAGACACACAGTTAGAATTTTCTACCACAGCCCTCTCTTTTCCCCAAGGATACCCTGTAAAGTACACAGCTTAATGTTCACTCTAAGCAGACGGTGTTTGTGTCATTGGCAGAAAGGTGTGTGTGTGTGTGAATCAAAAGTTGCATCTACTGTATCACTAAGGATTCAGTACTTCTGATGTACTTTCACATTGAGGGAGACAAAGGAAAGAGATGATGTGCAAAATAGTTTGGAGTCACAGTTAAGCAATCTTGATAAGCTCAGCTTTCACAAATCTGTCTGTCGCTATCTTCCCATCTCTCCGTCTTTCGCTTAGTCTTTCGATCTTTCTCCCCCTCTCTCAAATCTCTTCACTCCTTCTCAATTGCTCTCCTCCCTCCCTCTCTTCCCCTCCTCCCTCCCTCTCTTCCTCTCTCCCTCTCTTCCCTCTCTCCCATCCTCTCTCCAGTCTCACGCTAGAGGATGTGACAGTGTGTGTGGGGTGTAGGCTGTTAATCTCCCCCCCCCCCCCAACCCCCCGGTGTGTCAGTGTAGTGTGTCGAGGCCCCATGGCTAATGTGTAGATTTATCCTCCTTGAGGTTTGGATCTCATGTGGGATGATCCCCCATGGCGAACCTCAACTCCAACATTTTCAGACACCATTTAAGAGTCTTAGGGTATTGAGGTAGAGGAGAGATGGGGGTTTGAGGACAGGGGTGCAAACAATTTAACTTCCACCAGCTGTGGCAATAGAACACAATTGGCAAAGCACTTCCTATACCCCTGTTGTCATAGCAACGGGTGAAAGGGAGGGCAAAGGGGGTGATTTTGCTGACCTTAGGAGTCCTTGGCAACACACTGCTGGATGGTGAGCGCCATCTCCTAGTCGCAAGATGCACTGGGGACAGGAAGTTGGGGGACTGTTTTCTAGGCCAAAGGCTACAACCATTTCCTGTTGTTGGTCTGGTCACTGCATGCTCAGGCCTGGGGTCGATGGGCCCTGTGTCGGTTACCCTGCTCACTGTCAAAATATAGTGTCACCGCTACAGTATGAGACACACAAAAGCTGAAACTGTTTGGGAAAGCCCTTGTGTGCTTTACCCTCTTAGAAACAAAGTTGCAAGTTGGAACAAGATAAGATTCTTGAGAGCGAAATGTTTCGGCTCTTCAGGACCGGAATTGAATAGCCCTGCTGAAGGGTTTTAAACCTTATTTGCATATAACCCAGGGTGCATTTGGAGTGAATTTTAGAGTTAACAGTACCACCTATGACTGTGTTTGCTAGTGACAGAGTCATGGTTGTTGCATTCATTCATTTTCAGTTCTGTGGCTTTCACCAACTGAGATCCTGAGTGAATAAGGGTGTCATTAAAATGTAATTCTTTAAGACAATACAATACATATTTCATAAAGCCTTCTTTTGAGGGCCTGGTTTTAGCCTAACACAGTGGCCTGAAACTCATAGTTTACTGGCCATATTAGGCCTGCAAGTCACATTGTGCTGGCTCACAAAGTGATGTGTAATTCCTATTCAGCCAATGTGGGGATATCCAACATTTGGAATTTGTATTCCCCTGCAACCTGCATTCAGAAAGACGGCCAGGGCTGGGAAGGCTAAGATATGAGACTGCCTTAAACATCTAAACTGGAACAACCATTTCAGTAACGGGTTCAATATGTCCAAGTAATAGATTGGAGTAGTTTAGAAAAATGTATATGAATAATTAGTCCATCAATGTACACGCAAAAACATATATTGAAATGAACAATTCTAAAAATCAACCTGCAATAGCTCATGATGGGCCAGGTTTTGGTTCAACTCTGGTTATTAATACCAACACTGAGCTTATTTTACACCACTGCATTTTGAATCGTCATGATGATGTAGCCGTTGACAATTTTCTTCTTGAAAACTTGACCGCTGACACGCAAAACATTTTGGGACTGTATCAACAGTCAACTAATGAAAAAAAAGACCAACATATTGTTTTTGAGTGGAGTTTTCCTGTTTAAGAACCTTAATTGTTTTCAGTGTAGGGAAAGGTGAGTGGTTACTTTAAAAAACCCACATGGTAAAGTTTTTTTCCAAGACCCAGAGTTCTCTCTGTATAAAATCATCACTGCTTGTTCTTATCTGCTCTGGGGACTCTAATGTAAAACACCTCACTAAATATTTTATGTGCTTGGTAAGCTAGTTGCAATGAATGCTATCAGCTTTTCAACTTCCATCTTGAGGAAAAAGTTGTTCATAGGGAAAGGAATTTGGACACTGATGTTAAGTGACAAGAACAGCCACAGCTGGATTGTTGCGTCACTTGTTCTTGAAATGACAAACAGCAGAGGACCAAATTACACTGCCGCTTCTGCTGACACTGTTCCCCCATACTTCTCAAAATATCTGCCTAACTACAGCCTCTGTCGGAGGCCTGTCATCTACTCAGCTGAAACAGGCCTTAGGCTAGTGACTGGCAGCTAGCTACGGCTAGCTACGGCACGTGCTCTGACTCATCCAGGTGACCTAAGCAATCCTATTCCCTTCTCAGGGATGTTCAGCTGCCATTTTAAAAGCCAAAAACCCTTCCAGCAGCTCACTCACTCACCTTATTACTCAAAATGGCCCACCTCTGCTGTTGCTACAAGTCTGGGGTGACGGCTGGTTGCCCACGGCAGGTGTCTGACAGGGGGATTAGTCAAAGGGCCAATCCCTGGCTTTGTGCTAGGAAGCGGGTGTGTCTGTGTAAACCATTGGGTACAGTAGTCACCTGAAAGCTCCCACTCAGTCACTCATCATAGTGGCGATGGAGCTCTGGGCAGTTCAACAGCTACGGGTCAATGCCAATGGCCAGGCAAGGGTAATTAAGAGTAACATGAGCCTGCGCTCCTCGTCCATTTGCGGTCTCCTCTCTTCCGCGTCGGACAGTGCTAGCTAGCTGCTAGCGGTAACGAGGCTCATAGGGCCAGGCAGGGGGCCAGAAACCACCGCAGCGTATATGTAGGTCGTCGGGATGCGTGTGGCTTTTGCTGGGACCTGGCCTAATCTAAAGGCTTGCTCCACTCAACAACTTTCAGCTGTGGTGGAGATGGAGCGTGTGCTTTTTCCCCTCCACTCTGCGGCTGGTGGTTTAGGTTTAGCAAGGCTGGCTGCAGAGAGGCTGGCTATAGTCCTGTGATATTTCAACCTAGTGGAATGAATGATATTCTAACTACGGGGGCCAGAGATTCCTCTCTTTAATCACCATTCCTGCTGTTCCTTTAGACCTCGCTCTGTACTTTGAGGTGCGTATTAAGAAGATATATCTTGTACTTGTCCTGTACAATTCTCCTACCCACTTTCCTCCTTGATAAACTATTCCGCAGCTTCAGAGCAAGCAGGCAAGTCGTTGAAACAATGAAAAAGTAATCTTCTGACTTCTGTTTGGCTTCCCTCCCCTGGCCTAGAATGGGATGCAGGATTCTCTGGAAAGTTTGACTATTGGGTTTGAAAGCCTCTACATGGCTAAAGTGCCAGTCGCCCATCAGACATCTGCAGACAACCCTCTGGCCCAGCTTCCTGCTAGCTTCCTGTTTCTGCCCAAGATGCACTGGAGTGGAGCATCATGGGATGGCATTATGTTCAACTGTATCTGAACTCCAGAATGTTCTGTAGAATCACTTAGTTTTTAGCTGTCTGCTGCAAATTCCGTCTGGTCCACAGAGTCAGACTGGGTTGGATGCGTCAATGTGACCTGCTGGGTCCTCAACAGTAATGATGTGGGAAATGGTTCCAAATGGCTGAAGTGTGTGATTATTATCAATTAAAAAGTATATGATTCTTGATATTTCAGAAGTAAATCAAAACGGTATTTGATGACATAACAGATCAAGGAGCGTAGAATGTAGTCAACATGTGGAACTACAGTAGTTTGAGCTGTGCTTATTTTAGTGACAAAGCACTGTGATCATTTGATATTCCGTGACCCCTAGCATGGGTATCCACTCCACTGTGTTGCTGGCTCCTCATTTGAACGGATTGTTAGCAGAGAAAATGGGACTCAAGAATTTCTCACTGTGGCACAAAAAGACTCACGTGAATGATGCAAACGTGACATTTCTGTTTATCTTCCCCAAATAAACCTTACGCCCGTGCAGACTGGGAAACTCCTGGTCAGTCTGCTCCTTTTGAAAGCAGGAATGGTGTTTGTTTGTTTTAGGGTCAGATGTGCCTTTGGAATGTCTCACGCCCCCCCCCCCCCCCCTCCCCCCTCTCTAACCCCTCTCCCCTCTCTAACCCCTCTCCCCACACTCTCATTATGCACTTAGTAGGTCTCTGGGCATTGTATGTGTTTGTGTTCAGTTGTGCATGACTGAATGTGCATGTCGGGCCTGAGTGTCTAAGAACACAGAGTGTACAGTACGACAGAGTTTGCTCATTTGTTTGACAACAACCTATTAAAGTGCAAATATGGACCTCTAAAAATGTATCACAATGTTTCATTGGAGATCCGTAAAGCATTCCAATGAGCGTGAAGTTCTGTGCATGTGCATACACATCAACAGTGGCTTGGCTCTGGATACCAAACCAACTTACGTTTCAGAATGCATGGTTTCCGTACCCTTGAGTAAGATCCTTCACCAGCACTGCTAGAGCAGACTCCAGGTGTGGGAATGAATATTTGTAATACAATAAAAATAGATAGATAGATAGATAGATAGATAGATAGATAGATAGATAGATAGATAGATAGATAGATAGATAGATAGATAGATAGATAGATAGATAGATAGGTACTTTATTGATCCCCGAGGGAAAAAATGCTATTGATTGGAAAAAAGCATGCCAATTTAGGGATATGAGGCAATTTAGTCTATAGGGGGATTTCAGATGTTTTAAAATCCTCATGTGGAATGAAAAGCTCATATGATAAATAATTTATTTTCATCTGAATGGTTTTTGACACAGCTGTTTATTGGTCACAGCTATAATATATATATAGGAGTAAAGACAAGTACAAAGTAAGTAAATACAGACTGCTGGTAGGCTATAAGAGCAACTTAATGTTAAATGCTCCTATAACAACCATAGTCAAATTATTTCAAAGGAATGAACTATACTGTTTCTGTAGGCCAAGCTCACTCTATCATTTGTTCTTGTATCCATGTCATTTCTACTAGGTGAACCCCCAAATGGTTTCCAAGACAACCTTCTGTGTTGTTGGTAGTTAAACACCTATCCAGATGTCGGAGTACATCAGTTGACTATGGGAACCCCAGGGTATGAGTGAGAACTCACACCGTTTCACCTTGTTTATGTTGCTATGTCTGAACCGTGACTGACACATCATATTAGGGTGATTTCGCAACTATAGGCTTTTTTGTGTTTCAGGGGTAGATTAAATATATATATATATATATATATATATATATATATATAAACAGTACCAGTCAAAAGTTTGGACACACCTACTCATTCAAGGGTTTTTCTTTATTTTTTCTATTTTCGACATTGTAGAACAATAGTGAAGACATCAAAACTATGAAATAACATAGATAGATAGATAGATAGATAGATAGATAGATAGATAGATAGATAGATAGATAGATAGATAGATAGATAGATGCGTTTGAGCCAATCAGTTGTGTTGTGACAAGGTGTTATACAGAAGACAGCTCAAATAAGCAAAGAGAAACGACAGCCAATCATTACTTTAAGACATGAAGGTCAGTCAATCTGGAACATTTCAAGAACTTTGAAAGTTTCTTCAAGTGCTGTCGCAAAAACCATCAAGTACATGCTCTGAGGACACGGCTAGGGATGCCATCTGGGCCGGCAGCCTTGCGAGGGTTAACACGTTTAAATGTTTTACTCACGTGGGCCACAGAGAAGGAGAGCCCACAGTCCTTGGTAGCGGGCCACGTCGGTGGCACTGTGTTATAACTACACTGTTTATATTCTGCCATATTCCCAGTCAAATTACCAAGGTTTCCGCTTTCGGCTGGGGGTTCGCGCTTTCAGTTTCTCGCTACCATCTACCATCTATCCCCGATTTCAGGTTAGTGTAAGTTTTAATAGGTACAGTGGGTACTGCATCTCCTATACACTTATAAACTCAGTCACCGTATCAGTGTATACGTCTACATTATTTTCGCAAGCTACCCGGAACATATCCCAGTCCGCGTGACCAAAACAATCCTGAAGCGTGTATTCCGATTGGTCAGACCAGCGTTGAATAGTCCTTAGCACAAGTACTTCCTGTTTGAGTTTCTGTATATAGGAAGGGAGGAGCAAGATGGAGTCTTGGTCAGATTTTGCAAAAGGAGGACGGTGGAGGGCCTTATAACGTACGGCCCAGTACATCACTGGGGTAAAGCTTCCTGCCATCCAGAGGAAGGCCCTAAAAATTGTCAAAGAATCCATCCACCCCATTCATAGTGTTCTCTCTGCTAAGCGGTACCAGAGTACCAAGTCTAGGTCCAAAACGCTTCTCAACAGCTTTTACCCATAAGCCATAAGACTCCTGAACAGGTAATCAAATGGCTACCCGGACTATTAGCGTTGCGTCCCCCCCCAAAACTGTCATTTTACTGTTTTTTATTCCTTTATCTATTATTTACCTAATACTCATTTTTTACTTAAAAAATTGCACTGTTGGTTAGGGCTTGTAAGGTCTACAACTGTTGTATTCGGCACACGTGACAAATAAACTTTGATTTGATTTGTTAGCATTCCGGAAGTTTGAATAGCAATGGTCGAGAGTTTTAGCAGTGCGAGTACTGAGCCATGTTTTCGTGAAACAAAGTATGTTACAGGCCCTGATGTCTCTCTGGAAAGAAGTCTTTGCCCTGAGTTCATCAAATTTGTTATCCAAAGACTGAACATTAGCAAGTAATATATCGGAAGCGGTGGGTGGTGTGCGCACCTCCTATGTCGAACCAGCAGGCCGCCTCGAGTGCCTCTCCTCCGCCGGCGATGTTTTGGGTCGGCCTCTGGAATAAGTTCAATTGCTCTGTGGAGAGCGATACAAAGTTGTATTCCTGGTAGTTGAGTTACCGTCACTCTAATATCCAATAGTTCTTCCCGGCTGTATTTAATGACACTAAGAGCTGGTTGCGATATCGCCATCTCCGTGAAGCATGGTGTGCTTTGCATTTATTTAACCTTTATTTAACTAGGCAAGTCAGTTAAGAACAAATTCTTATTTACAATGACAGCCTACCTACAGGGTCAGCTCCTGGAGAAAATTAGGGTTAAGTGCCTTGCTCAGGGACACATTGACAGGTTTTTCACCTTGTCGGCTTGGGTATTTGAACCAGCAACCGTTACTGGCCAAATGCTCTAACCGCTAGGCTATCTGCCGCCCGGTGATTTATTGTCATTTGTTTTTCAACAGGACAATGACCCAACACACACCTCCAGGATGTGTAAGAACCAAGAAGGTGAGTGATGGAGTGCTGCATCAGATGACCTGGCCTCCATAATCACCCAACCTCAACCCAATTGAGATAGTTTGGCATGAGTTCGACCGCAGAGTGAAGGAAGAGCAGCCAACAAGTGCTCAGCACATGTGGAAACTCCTTCAAGAATGTTGGAAAAGCATTCCAGGTGAAGCTGGTTGAGAGAATGCCAAGAGTGTGCAAAGCTGTCATCATGGCAAAGGGTGGCTGCTTTGAAGAATCTAAAATATATTTGATTTGTTTTTGGTTACTACATGATTCCATATGTGTTATTTCATAGTTTTGATGTATTCACTATTTTTCTACAATGTAGAAAATAGTAAAAAATAAAGAAAAACCCTTGAATGAGCAGGTGTGTCCAAACCTTTGACTGGTACTGTATATTTGAATTTTATTTACATATATTAGGTAGACAGTAAAATAACCTTAAACATAATTTTTCAGCTTTCAATTTTAAATTAGGTGATTCTATTCTTAAGCATCAAATGTCTGGATTTCACTGTTTTTAACTGTTTTTGCCTTGCCACACCCAGATATTATGCTATGTATTACACTAAGAAATATTATTAATAATTTAAAACATTTTTTTTTTTAAGAGTCAAATAACAATATAAAGATTTGATGTGAATAAGCCATTTACTTTTTTTAAACAAAATACTGTCGCCTCCAAAAACAATTCTGAATTATAGTGTCTTTCTACCTTCTACACATCAAGTAACACATGAACTGGGAGTGACTGTGGAGAGGAAGGATATAACATGGAGAGTGTATGATATTATATTTCCACCTTTAATATGATAAGATGATATTCTAATTCTGTATCATTACCGCAATGGCTATAACTCATCCAGATTGTCCTCTACTTGAAAGAATAAGTCTCATTATGGAAGTTATCAAATGATAGATGATCACATTAACCAAGTAAATCTTATTACCTGGCAGTCAAATCCCAAAATGGTGCAAATTGTCATTACCAACACTCATTACTAATTGTCATTACCAACACTCATTACTAATTGTCATTACCAACACTCATTACTAATTGTCATTACCACCACTCATTACTAATTGTCATTACCAACACTCATTACTAATTGTCATTACCAACACTCATTACTAATTGTCATTACCAACACTCATTACCAACACTCATTACTAATTGTCATTACCAACACTCATTACTAATTGTCATTACCAACACTCATTACTAAAACCAAATGTGTCTGTAATGACGATTACCAGGTTATTGCCATCAGAAAGTATCGACTTTTTGTATAACTTTTGTAGAAAATGGGCAAACCCCTGCTCAATACTGCTTATCAAATGATACAGCCTTTTACTGTCTTTATAGCGATCAATGATGTACATATCCATTTCCACCCACTAATGCAATTTAACATTACCCTGTTATTTCTGCCACACAATCATTACCGTTCCAGGGCCAGTTCCAGGCATAAGCAACAGGTGGCCCCCGACCCCAAAACTTGTATTAAATAGACTGTACCTTCAAAAAAATGGGCCTCACAAATGGCCACAGGATCTCGTCGCGGTATTTCTGTGCATTCAAATCGCCATAGATAAAATGCAATTGTGTTGGTTGTCCGTAGCTTATGCCAGCCCATACCATAACCCCACCGCCATCATGGGGTAGTCTGTTCAAACCGTTCGCCCACACAACACCATACACATGGTCTGTGGTTGTGAGACCGGGTTGGACGTATTGCCAAATTCTCTAAATCGATGTTGGAGGTGGCTCACAGTGATTTCGGAAAGTATTCAGACCCCTTGACTTTTTTCACATTTTGTTACGTTACAGCTTTATTCTAAAATGTATTTTTTTTTTTTTATCCCCCACCAATCTACACACAATACCCCATAATGACAAAGCAAAAACAGTTTTTGGGATATGATTGCTAATTTTTTAAATACTAAAAACTGAAATATCACATTTGCATCATTATTCAGACCCTTTACTCAGTACTTTGTTGAAGCACATTTGGCAGCGATTACAGCCTTGAGTCTTCATGGGTATGACGCTACAAGCTTGGCACACCTGTATTTGAAGAGTATCTCCCATTCTTCCCTGCAGATCCTCTCAAGCTCTGGCAGGTTGGATGGGGAGCCTCGCTGCTATTTTCAGGTCTCTCCAGAGATGTTAGATCAGGTTCAAGTCCGGCCTCTGGCTGGGCCACTCAAGGACATTCAGAGACTTGTGAGGAAGCCACTCCTGCGTTGTCTTGGCTGTGTGCTTAGGCTCGTTGTCCTGTTGGAAGGTGATCCTTTGCCCCAGTCTGAGGTCCTGAGAGCTCTGTAGCAGGTTTTCATCAAGGATCTCTCTGTACTTTGCTCCGTTCATCTTTCTCTCGATCCTGACTAGTCTCCCAGTCCCAGCCGATGAAAAACATCCCCACAGCATGATGCTGCCACCACCATGCTTCACCGTAGGGATGGTGCCAGGTTTCCTCCAGACGTGACACTTGGCATTCAGGCCAGAGTGTTCAATCTTGGTTTCATCAGACCAGAGTATCTTGTTTCTCATGGTCTGAACCTTCACAGAGTAACTCCAGAGCTCTGTCAGAGTGACCATTGAGTCCCATAAGGAGGCACACAACTGGCCCAGCGTCGTCCGTGTTTGGCCGGTGTAGGCCTTCATTGTAAATAAGAATTTGTTCTTAACTGACTTGCCTAGTTAAATAAAGGATACATTTTAAAAAGTAGAATAATAAATACCTCCCAAGGCCCTTGGCCCCGGATTGCTCAGTTTGGCCGGACGGCCAGCTCTAGGAAGAGTCTTGGTAGTTCCTAACTTCTTCAATTTAAGACTGATGGAGGCCACTGTGTTATTGGGGACCTTCAATGCTGCAGAAGGTTTTTGGTACCATTCCCCAGATCTGCCTTGACACCATCCTGTCTCAGAGCTCTACAGACAATTCCTTCGACCTCATGGCTTGGTTTTTACTCTGACATGCACTGTCAACTGTGGGACCTTATATAGACCGGTCTGTGCCTTTCCAAATCATGTCCAATCAATTGAATTCACCACAGGTGGACTCCAATCAAGTTGTACAAACATCTCAAGGAAACATGATTTCCATGATCAATGGAAACAGGATGCACCTGAGCTCAATTTCAAGTCTTGTAGCAAAGGGTCTGAATACTTATTTAAATAAGGTATTTCTGTTTTCTAGACACCTGTTTTTGCTTTGTCATTATGGGGTATTGTGTGTAAATTGATGAGGGAAAAAATATATTTAATCAATTTTAGAATAAGGCTGTAATGTAACAAAATGTGGAAAAGGGAAGGGGTTGAATACTTTCTGAATGCACTGTATGGTAGAGAAATGAACATTCGATTATCTGGTAACATAATGTGGTTGTGAATCAGCAGTTTTTCTTTTATGTCTATCGCCAACAGCCACTCAATTAGAATATTTTTAAATCGGTAGTTAGTATAGCCAGCCTCCAGTACTCTCTTTTCAACGCTTTGCGTCAATATTTTGCATTAAACCTAATGAAAATTGCCGGCGGCCCTGCTGTGCAGATCTTGTCACGGATCTGCGCAATAAGTGACCAAGGAGCAGCGCTATTAAAGTTAACTTTATTTACCGAACGGTGAAAATTATAAAGAGCGAATACAAAGCCAGTCCGTAACGTGTGCGCTCCAACTTAGAGACTCACACACAAACAATTATCCACAAGGCATGTAGGAAATAATACACATTAAATAGGGTCCCCAATTAGAGACAACGCATAGCAGCTGCCTCTAATTGGGGACCAACACAAAACCACCATAGAGAATACTGGAATACTGTTGTCAGGCCCTGACCATGACCACCATAGAATAAGCCAGAGACTTCCCTATGGTCAGAGCCTGAGAGATCTCTGCAACATGGATAGATGGAAATCCCTGTATAATGTTACAAATGAAGAAACATAGCCTATATGTATGTTCTATTATCTCAACATTTCGAGTTAGTATCTTGACATTTTGAGTTAATTTAATCTTAATTTCAAGTTGGTATCTCAAAATGTTTTCGATCTTGTCTCATCGCTGCAACTCCCCAACGGGCTCAGGGGGCGAAGGTCGAGTCATGCGTCTTCTGAAACATGACCCGCCAAACCACGCTTCTTAACACCTGTCCGCTTAATCCGGAAGCCAGCTGCACCAATGTGTCAGAGGAAACACCCGTTCACCTGATGACGAGGTCAGCCTGTAGGTGCCGGGCCCGCCACAAGGAGTCGCTAAAGCGCAATGCGCCAACTGTGCTACAGCCCAGGATCAAACCAGGATCTGTAGTGACTCCTCTAACACTGTGATGCAGTGCCTTAGACCGCTGCGCCACTCGGGAGGCAACAAACATTTTTATTAGTATCTCGAAATGTTGAAATAGTATCTCGAAATTTTGAGTTAGTATCTAAAATTGTTTAGACAGTATGTCAATTTTTCTTTAAGTATCTTGAGATTTTTATATAGTGTCTTGAAGTTTTTGATAGTGTCTTGAATTTTTGAGATAGTATTGATCTTTTTTGTTTTTCGTGGGCGGAATGAGCTTCCATAGCCAGGAGTTTTTCCAGGACCTGATTAGAAAACCACTGTCTATCAGTGTATCAGTGTTTTTTTGTGGACCCCAGAAAGAGTAGCTGCTGCAAAAGCTAATGGGGATTCAATTAAACACATAAACATGTTATATTATAAGTAGCCTATTATATTAAAACATTACATTATAAAAACCGTTTTACAGTTTATTGAGCTTCCATAGCCAGGAGTTTTTCCAGGACCTTAGAAAAAAAATACCTGATTAGAAAACCACTGTCTGGTTTTGCCTTCAACTAGGGTCCACAGTTTTACCTGGTTAGGTTAGCCTACCAGATCAGGAAAATCTCTTGGCCACTATTAGACACGTACTATACTAATATTAGTGTATTTGTAATGTAGTGCGGGCAATCAGAGATTTTCGGGACGCCTTTTCAAGGAGGAAAGAAAGGAAAACCTTATATGTGCATGAGTTTTGAGAGGCAGTGGGAAATCGAACAGTTTTTTTTTTTTCACCCCTTCACTTTCACTCTAGTGCTGGGTGATGTATGTTGAGGAGACCTAGAGCTGCATTCATGTGTCACATTTTCACTGGATTGTCATACAATTGCGAACGCTCGTGTGATGTGAAACCGTTACTTTGTGAGGATGATCCTTCAGGTGAAGCAGTGATTCAAGCCAACGGGGATGATTCCTGGCATCAAGCGGCACGCGAGCCTTGTGCCAAGAATGGGGAAGAGCAAGAATTGAAACCGGAGCTCTTGTGTGGCGAAGACACCGAAATAAAAGTGTTTTCCTGTAAGTGAAACGCGTTATCCAGCCCAAAGCGTACGGACTGTGTGATAAATCAACAACGTAGTAGAGTGACAAAGTACTGGTTGAGTCAAAGGAGTTTATCGGGAGTGCGGTGGGAAGAGGAACACCGATCAAGACAGCGGCACAGCAGCATAGGTTTTCATGTCTCCTCTCCACACACCTGTAAAGGTAAGTTTATGCTCTTTATAATGAACTATTAGACGATAATGGCAAGTGATTCATTTAGTATGACCACGTCGCATGTATAACACTGGACAAACCTATGATAAAAAAATATGTAAAAATAAATAAATGGTTTCTTTGTTTTATATGCATGTTATTAATAGCTACGTGCATACTCTATCCCCTCAATCTACATACGTTAGTCTATGTAGGCCTATTGTTTCAATTGATAATGGCGCGTGTTTGTCTGCTACAAAGTGAATGAGGATAACCATTGTATAGCAGATAAGACAGACAGTACAGTATTGGGTGTTACTGATCATATAAATGATTTACTGGTGTAATAATAACACACTTTCTGAGCATGTCGAACAAAACTAATCATGTGACTGAACACTGGGTAGCCTCATTGAGTCATTGGTAGCAAATTCTAATTAGTGCGCAGAGACTTGATCAAAAACCCACAGTTGAATAAAAAATTATTTATTTGGCCACAGTACCATTTCTGTAGTTATTCAACATAATCTTCACCACAACTTCAAGAGTCTTTCTTTGCCGGTTTTTATTGCCTGTCCACCGCCCTCTTGCCAAAACCGCACTGTAGCCTAGAGTACGGCAGGCTGGAGAATGTCCAAGATCTTTCTCAGAGATGCTGAAACAATGTTCTCATTGCGGACTTTTTTGATCTGGTTTCCTTGACAGAGATTAAGCCTATAGTCCTGGACGTTCATTGGAAATTCCCCTTACAGTCACTCAGGAGTGGCTTCTTGCTCAACCAACATGAAGCTCACCATCAAATCAACTGTCATCTAGTGGACAAATAAAACATACCAGTATCCCTTATAATTTTAATTAAAGCCATAAAGAACCTATTAATTTACTAGGGGGGCTATGTCATAATCCCTCAAAATTCCATAATGGGGCAGAAATGGCTGAAATCTCAGTCTGGGAGAAATCAAAAACCAGTCTAATAGCAAATGGAGGCAGTAGAGACATAGGTGATGCATTACCTGTTTCTGATTGGCTTGAAGGGCATGCACAGGTGGACTCCAATCAAGTTGTAGAAACATCTCAAGGATGATCAATGGAAACAGGATGCACCTGAGCTCAATTTTGAGTCTAATTACAAAGGTTCCTTTTTTTAATATACATTTGCAAAACATTCTAAAAACCTGTTTTCGCTTTGTCATTGTGGGGTATTGTGTGTAGATTGATGGGGATAAAAAAGTACTTTTTTTTAGAATAAGCCTGTAAAGTAACAAAATCTGGAAAAAGGGAAGGGATCTGAATACTTTCCGAATGCACTGTATTTTGAACATGGCTGTGTAGCGTGATCTTATACACAACCTTTGGAGCTGGGCTGAAGCCGGAGTCTTGTGGGAGAAAAGGTATTGTTTGGCTATTTGGACCATATCAAAGGGAAGAATGGGAATAGGAATTGGTCATGGAATATGAACGGAGTAACAGGAAGCGTTACAAACCCTCCCTCTCTGCCCTGAGTGTTCAGGCCCCTGAAGTCGGGAGCTTGATTGCAGATAAGTCCTGTTTGCTTTGAAAGTCAGCATTCTGTTCCTACCTCAGCCCAGTTCTATACTTTTTGTAATAGAAACAGCCAAGTCTCTTTCAGCAACTTGTCCTTTCTTCATTACCCCTAACCCACTAACTTCAGGAGTGTGAGCCCCCTTCCCCCAAATGCTCAGAGGGAGTAGGCTAAATCCCCATTTCCTCCTGGAGCACGACTTTCCAGCTCCAGGAATTTGGAGGAGTTTGGACTGATGAGCTTCCCAGTTCTGTGCAACTGGGTCTCCCTGAAGAAGCAAAGAGAGAGCCAGCCAATACCAGCAGGGCACATCTGATTATACAGCATAGACAGAAACTTGCACACAACAATGTACTCTTGGCTTTGGCCTCTAGATTTTTATAAGCTCAGTGATGTATGGAGACAGAAGTACAGTATCTGTATGTGTCTCATTGGTCTATGTGGGTTTACATGCATATGATGAAAGTATGTGTCTTTGAATGGCAAGATATGGTGATCTGTATTTTGTGACTGTGTGACACTCATTTGTTTTGTCTATTGGAGCAGACGCACGGCTCTGATTTGACGGTCACTTTTTTAGGACTCTCTAAATCCGAAATGCATATACAGTTGAAGTCGGAAGTTTACATATACTTAGGTTTAAGTCAGTAAAACTCATTTTTCAACCACTCCACAGATTTCATGTTAACAAACTATAGTTTTGGCAAGTCGGTTAGGACATCCACTTCGTGAATGAGACAAGTAATTCTTCCAACAATTGTTTACAGACAGATTATTTCACATAATAATTCACTATATCACAATTCCAGTGGGTCAGAAGTTTACATACACTAAGTTGACTGTGCCTTTAAACAGCTTTGAAAATTCCAGAAAATTATGTAACGGCTTTAGAAGTTTCTGACATCATTTGAGTCAATTGGATATGTACCTGTGGATGTATTTCAAGGCCTACCTTCAAACTCAGTGCCTCTTTGCTCGACATCATGGGAAAATAAAAAAAATCTGCCAAGACCTCAGAAAAGAAATTGTAGACCTCCACAAGTCTGGTTCATCCTTGGGAGCAATTTCCAAATGCCTGAAGGTACCACGTTCATCTGTACAAACAATAGTATGCAAGTATAAACACCATGGGACCAAGCAGCCGTCATACCGCTCAGGAAGGAAATTGTGCAAATCAAGCAAAGGACCTTGTGAAGATGCTGGAGGAAACAGGTACAAAAGTATCTATATCCACAGTAAAACGAGTCCTATATCAACATAACCTGAAAGGCCGCTCAGCAAGGAAGAAGCCACTGCTCCAAAACTGCCATTAAAAAGTCAGACTACGGTTTGCAACTGCACATGTGGACAAAGATCATAGTTTTTGGAGAAATGACCTCAGGTCTGATTAAACAAAAATAGAACTGTTTGGCCATAATGACCAACGTTATGTTTGGAGGAAAAAGGAGGAGGCTTGCAAGCCGAAGAACACCATCCCAACCGTGAAGCACGGGGGTGGCAGCATCATGCTGTGGGGGTGCTTTGCTGCAGGAGGGACTGGTGCACTTCACAAAATAGATGGCATCATGAGGAAGGAAAATTATGTGGATATATTGAAGCAACATCTCAAGACATTGGTCAGGAAGTTAAAGCTGGTTGCAAATGGGTCTTCCAAATGGACAATGACCCCAAGCATACTTCCAAAGTTGTGGCAAAATGGCTTAAGGACAACAAAGTCAAGGTATTGGAGTGGCCATCACAAAGCCCTGACCTCAATCCTATAGAACATTTGTGGGCAGAGCTGATAAAGCGTTTGCGAGCAAGGAGGCCTACAAACCTGACTCAGTTACAACAGTTCTGTCAGGAGCAATGGGCCAAAATTCACCCAACTTATTGTGGGAAGCTTGTGGAAGGCTACCTGAAATGTTTGACCCAAGTTAAACAATTTAAAGGCAATGCTACCAAATACTAATTGAGTGTATGTAAACTTCTGACCCACTGGGAATGTGATGAAAGAAATAAAAGCTGAAATAAATAATTCTTAAAATAAAGTGGTGATCCTAACAGGGAATTTTTACTAGGATTAAATGTCAGGAATTGTGAAAAACTGAATTTAAATTTATTTGGCTGCATACTTCAACTGTATGTTCACATGCGGTGCATTCGGGAGGTGTTCGGATCACTTTTTTTCACTGTGATTTGATGTTGGGGACTATTGGTTTGTGTGGTTATGTCATTTTATTCCCATGTGTATATTGTGGGTGTGTTTGGCTGTGAATGTGTTCCTCTGTCTCTCAGGTGACTCAGGACGAGACTCTCTCCATGAGTCATCCGTCCCACCTCTCTCTCTCACGCACGCACACATAAATGTGTCTCCTCCCACGGCTCCATGGCCCTCACTCTTTCCTTGTGACCCCTTCATTGTAAATACCCCGTCTTCAGTCCTCCAACTTTCAGCCCCATCTCCCTCCCAATACCTCTTAATTTCCCTCCCAATACCTCTTCATCTCCCTCCCAAAACCTCTTCATCTCCCTCCCAATACCGTGCCTCCCTCCCAAAACCGTCCCTCCCTGACTCCATGCACTGTGTATGACACCTCTCCACCTTTCCTGGCACCACTAACCACCCACCCTTCTGTCTATGGTACAGTGATAAAACAGTTGTCACCTCCTACAGTACAGTACGATACCAAACAGACAGACAGACAGACACACTTATTCTCATCTAAAGTACTCCTCAGCATCTATAATTAGTCCTGCGCATGCACCAATAGAAATGGAATGTCCCTTGTGGCACATTGTTTGACCGCCTCTTGGATCCCAGCTCCTCCCCCATTGTCTTTCTTTATGGCCCCATTCTTTACTACAGCCGATGACACTTTTACAGAGCTCCAGGAACTTTGAATGTTACAGCTTTCCCGGGCCAATTTTCTGGAAGCTCTCTAAGGGATTGATGGCCTTTGTGTGCATTCATGACACATCCCAGAACACGGGATCATTTTAGTCTCTTGTCTCTGATTGCTGACATCACAAGGTCGATGTCAACTACCCCATCCACGCCGGGCAGTGTCCCTGTTGCGCCAACCTTTCCCTGGTGACATCGCCACATTGTTCACTTGGTAATTGCTCACATGTAGCATATTACTGAAGAACACAGCTGTTATTTTGTTGGAGCGGGTGCTTGACGTAGTTAACCAGAAGTGCAACTTCTCCGTTTTGGACAGAGGAGCCTCTGAGAGTGGTTGGGTGTGAAATAAATTAACAGCATCATTACAACAGAGACCACATACCATGTACAACAGAGACCACATACCATGTACAACAGAGACCACATACCATGTACAACAGATATCACATACCATGTACAACAGAGATCACATACAATGTACAACAGATATCACATACCATGTACAACAGATATCACATACCATGTACAACAGAGAACACATACCATGTACAACAGAGATCACATACAATGTACAACAGATATCACATACCATGTACAACAGAGATCACATACCATGTACAACAGAGATCACATACCATGTACAACAGAGATCACATACCATGTGCCCTACATTCAGTAGCCTAAACACCACCACTGGACCGGATCTCTGTAGACTACTACCCTTACGTGTCTTGACCAAACACTTTCAATATATTGTATGTGCCTGTGTGTATATTTCTTGGCAACTGTATGAGTTTGTGTATGTGTGTGCGCATGCGTGTGGAACACACTAATGAGCGTTTTCCATTATGATCGGGGGCTTTGTCCAGCCCTCCCTCCCCACTCCCTCGCTGACACAAAATAAGTCCTTTGTTGTCTGAGAAAGTAAGTAGGTAGCAGGAGAGTAGAGTCTGGGCTGCTGGGCCTCTCTGACCCAGGGGAAACATGGAGGTCTGCTGGTCCTCTAACAATGGCAGCTGCCCGCTCTGCCTCTGGATGGACAATGGAGCAGCCCCTCTGTCGCTGACGCACGCCCCGGTTGTTGTGGTCCCCAGCAGTCATCGTCCCTCCCTCTCTCTATGTATTTATTTGTGTTTTCCTCCAAAACTTGCCCCCTCTGTGACTGTGTCAACTGTTGAACATCCCAAGGTTGTCTCCCTCCCCACACGCATACTGTATGTTCAAGAGTACTGTTTGTGTGTGTGTGAGCACGTGCATGTCTGTGTATGTGTGCGTTCAATTGTTCAGTAGGTTGACCGTTTCTCTCCTTGACACAGATTCCAGGGAGGTTTGATGAGGTCCAGAACACTAATCTAAAGACGCACACAGAATATGGAAGCGCTGTGAATTTGCATATCTAAAACAACAATCTCAGGAATGCAAGGTTTTCAAGTGATTTTCCCAGGACCACTCTGTATGTTTTTGGGAGATTTTAGGATTGTGACATCAATTATCTCAACTTAGTAGAGCTATAAGCTGTCAGCTCAGATTGTGGAGCTGAGGAACCTATGGCGGTGGATGACCCGCAGCCACTTCAGATAGTCCAAATCCTATCTTGCGTCATGCCTATAATTTTGAGATGGGACCAGTCGGCCGGCCAGATGGGATTAATAGGAACCGTGCAATTGTTAATAATCATGCAATGGTTAATAGGAATCAACAATGCAAAGTAATGGCTTGACTGACGTCTGCATGGTTCTGTGGATTGGATCAATGAGTTCAACAGCACAACAGACGCTTGATCAATGAGTTCAACAGCACAACAGACGCTTGATCAATGAGTTCAACAGCACAACAGACGCTTGATTAATGAGTTCAACAGCACAACAGACGCTTGATCAATGAGTTCAACAGCACAACAGACGCTTGATCAATGAGTTCAACAGCACAACAGACGCTTGATCAATGAGTTCAACAGCACAACAGACGCTTGATCAATGAGTTCAACAGCACAACAGACGCTTGATCAATGAGTTCAACAGCACAACAGACGCTTGATCAATGAGTTCAACAGCATAACAGACGCTTGATCAATGAGTTCAACAGCACAACAGACGCTTGATCAATGAGTTCAACAGCACAACAGACGCTTGATCAATGAGTTCAACAGCACAACAGACGCTTGATCAATGAGTTCAACAGCACAACAGACGCTTGATCAATGAGTTCAACAGCACAACAGACGCTTGATCAATGAGTTCAACAGCACAACAGACGCTTGATCAATGAGTTCAACAGCCACTTGAATTTGAACACAAAGTGATTTTTATTGGATTTTCTGTATATGTTTAGACTCATGGTATTTTTGATTAGAGTTTTATAACCTTTTGTTTTAACTAGGAATAGAGCTGTATCTTTACATATCCCTTAAACCATGTTATTATGGCCTTAATGAGCCACACAGTAACAGTTTATGGAAAAGGAACACATCCGTTGCTAAAACTGTACATCCCTATAGAAAAGCACAGGCTGATCCTGAACTAAGTTAAAAATATACAACTCAAACCTATAGTTAGTGAAAAATCGAGTGCAATTTTATTTCGCAAACACAAATAGGCATACACCGACACAATCACACACAGACACACAGAACAGACGTACAGAGCACACACAGATGAATGCACATGTGCTACACACATGCACATACACACACATTCTGAAGCAGCTGTCCAACTGTTCTCTCCCGTACTTGGGTTCTGTCAGCACGAAGGTTGGTTTCTATCTGTAGGCCGTGTCAGATAGCATAGCTGAGCTGAAAGAGCTCTCGGATGCACCTGGAGCAGCAGCGTTAGAGATGCGACCGAAATGTGCCAAATGACAGGGTCTGAAGAGACCTCCCACAACCTATCCTTCATAATGATAAAGTTACATGTACCATATACCAGGAACATGGTGGAGTGCTCAGAGAACAGTACAGTACACACTGTTGTACAAGGGGGCTTGGGGGTGGCTGCTACTCTTCACTCTTCAGCAGAATCTCTCTAACCTCACTGTAACCTCAGAATTAACCAGATGTTGGCCCATTTCCACCAGACAAACACTGTTAGAAACTACACTAAAGAGGTTTTGTGGGCGAAGCAAAGTTCATTCTTACCACAATTCTGGAATTTGGAATTTCACAGCAAACAAGTGGTGGAGCCAAGAAAGTATGGAGTAGACCAGCAGGGCCGAGTGGTGTTCTGAAGTCTTCATCATAGCTCTTACAGGAAGGGATGTGGCTTTTAATGAGGTAATACAGTACTGGAAACAGGCCCTGGAAATGAAATGGGAGAGTTGTGGTGAGATATGTTTTTGAGGACACGGCTTGGAATGGCTCCAGGGCAATTTCTAAATGTCTTATGGCTGCAAAAAGTCCAAAACAGATAATTAAACTTGGCTAATGAAGTAACGTTTGACTTCCATCGCAGACATGAAGCATTATGATAGATGGAGAGAGGCCTCTGTGGCCTGCGTCATGCCAAACACAAACATGAAGACACAGTTCTTTGTTCCCAATATTGACGCTATCAATTTGAACTCCTACACAACCCACAGAAAGGTCTTCAGTTGGAGGACAATGATGGATTAGAGGGATTGCTTCATTCCCAGTAGATGAAGCCATTTCCTTGCTCTGTCATGTTGTGGAATTCTTGGCAAAACAAGCAAGTTAGGAGATTTCGTACAGAAGTGTCCAATTTTGGTGTCAAGAACATTTCCCTCCGATACTGGACTTGGAGTACCCCTAATGTTTCGGCTGTGGAGTTTTTTTAGGAGAGTCTTTATGATGTAGGACAACCCTGCTGTCTGCAGCTGTCTCGCAAGGAAGTGAAAGATATGGGTCAAGAGAGAGTGACGACAGGGACAGGTGCCGAGGTAGTCAGGGACCTTTCTCCCAGCCATAAACAAACACATCTAACACAGAGCTCTCCTCGTCCCAGTCTGTAATCCACACATTTTAGAATGACTTCCATCATTCCTGTTCCAAAGAACTCTAAGGCTTCAAGCCACAATGACTAATGGCCTGCACTCACATCTGCAATCATGAAGTGCTTTGAAAGGAATGTTATGGCACACATCAACTCTAGACCCACTCCAATTTGGATACCGCCCCAACAGATTGCACTCCACACCGCCCTCACCCACCTAGATACAGTAAGAGGAATACCTACAGTATGTGAGAATGCTGTTCATTGACTACAGCTCAGCGCTCAACACCATTGTCCCCTCCAAGCTCGTCACCAAGCAACTGGATCCTGGTCTTCCTGACGGGCTCACCCCAGGTAGTGAGGGTAGCAACATCACCTCCAGCACGCTGACCCTCAACACAGGGGCTTATGCGTTAGTCCCCTCCTGTACTCTCTGTTCACCGCTCCAACACCATCATCAAGTTAGCTGACAACACTACTGTGGTAGGCCTGATCACCAGCGATGATGAGACAGCCTACAGGGAGGAGGTCAGAGACCTGGCAGGACAAACTCTCCCTTAACGTCGGTAAGACCAAGGCGCTGATTGTGGATTACAGGAAACTGGGGGGGCGAGCATGTCCCCATCCACATTGACGGGTATGTAGTGGAGCGGGTCGAGAGCTTTAAGTTCCTCAGGGTCCAAGTCACTAAGGACTTAAAATTACATTTACATTTTAGTAATTTAGCAGACACTCTTATCCAGAGCGACTTACAGTTAGTTAGTGCAGACATGCTCATACTTCTTTCTTGTACTGGTCCCCCTGTGGGAATTGAAACCACAACCCTGGCGTTGCAAGCGCCATGCTCTACCATCTGAGCTACACAGGACTACGGTCCACACACACGGGCACACCCCTCAGGAGGTTGAAAAAGTTTGGCATGGACTCTCAAATCCTCAAACAGTTCTACAGCTGCGCCATTGAGAGCATCTTGACTGGCTGCATCGCTGCTTGGTATGGCAACAGCACTGCCCTCAATCTCAAGGCACTACAGAAGGTGGTGCGGACAGCCCAGTACATCACTGGGGCTGAGCTCCCTGTCATCCAGGACCTCTATATCAGGCGGTGTGAAAGTAAGGTCTGGAAAATCGTTAAAGACTCCAGCCCCCCCAAGCCATAGACTGTTCTCTCTGCTTCCGCATGGCAAGTGTTACCGGTGCATCAAGTCTGACACCAACAGGCTTCTGAACAGCTTCTATCCCCAAGACATAAGACTGCTGAAGAGCTAACTGTCTGAGTTAACCCTTGTATTTTATTACCCTTGTCTCTAAGCATACTCACAGGACTCTACACACTCACATACACACACACCACATACAATTTTACACTGGTGCTACTCTGTTTATCATACATCCTGATGCCTAGTCACCTTACTATACATATCTATATACATATCTACCTCTATCACTCCAGTATCCCTGCACATTGTAAATATAGTACATTGATATTGATCACTGCATTGTTGGCGTTGGAGCTGACAAGAAAGGCATTTCACTGTACTTGAGCACGTGACATTAACACTTGAACGTTGCTCCTTTGACTTCCTGTCCGCCAGCACCACAGCCCTGGTCCCCTGCCTCCACAGCACACACTCAACACACTGCTATAGACCAGGGAATAGCACATTCCTTTCTCACAGCCAGACATGGCATATGTTCTTGTTTTCTTCTATTTGTTTGTGCGTGGATAAAGAGAAAATAATTATTCCATGCGGCTGTGTGCCCTCCTCCTCCTCCTCCTCCTCCTCCTCCTCCATCTCTCGTGTTTCAGCCTTCCGTTTGTTTCCTCTCCCTTCCTCCGCCTTCCTCTTTGAGTGAAAG
The DNA here is from genome assembly GCA_023634145.1 of Thymallus thymallus. Taxonomy (NCBI): domain Eukaryota; kingdom Metazoa; phylum Chordata; class Actinopteri; order Salmoniformes; family Salmonidae; genus Thymallus; species Thymallus thymallus. Next base: position 2,898,710 of record CM042379.1, read on the forward strand.
GAGCGGAAGGCACTTCAGCGCTGATAAAGTATGCTTTTGGCTTCGTAGCCTGACAAAGGCCTTTTTGAATTAGAAGCTCTTGCAACTATGGTACTTTCTCAGGTATTTGTTCTGTGTCTTTGTTTAAGAGGCGTCAGTAGTGACACCCAACCAGTAGAGAGAATATAGCCATGGAACATCCACTGCGTGTGGTGTACAAGAGGTTTAAAAAAGCCACCTGAAAGCGGTGAATGGTGAATGAACACATTCCTTGCATAATTAAATAATCATACTTTCATCGCAGTGCTGTCTGGCCCACAGTATGTCCTATGTTGCACAACATGACAACTTAATTTTTCTCATTTCTTTTAGTGTTGTGATGGTTTGGATGATTGTCCTTTGCAGGTTTCCACTTCCTGTGACATCATCACACCATGCCTGAGGGGGCGGGCCGAGGCAGCCAGAGAAAGCCCAGCAACCAAGGTCAGAGGTCAACACTGATACTGTCACACCTGTGACGCTATTGTTGTGAAACATCAAAGTATTCTATTCAACTTAAGATGTTTTAATATACTCTATGTCATTGTATGCAAAATGAATGTACCTATTGTAAATTCATCTTGTTTTGTTATTGTTACCTTAGCAGTTTAAACTGCGATCTTAAGCACAATACATTTGTAACATATTGCGTGAATTGGATAGGTATCATATCACAAAAATTGCAAAATTCGTATGATATCATTTGTAACATGTCACACGAAATGGATGACTTCGTACACAATTGGATGACATAGTACACAGAAAACTGGGACCCTTTCTGGCTTGTGAGCACCACTTTCAAAACTATTGGCTGAAAATTATACAAATGTTTGAGAGTGCATCTTTAATGACAGAGACTGAAAGAACTGAACTAGCATTATGAAAAGCCACCAAGGTTGATTTTTGGTGGAACATTGGAGTTCTTGTTAAGGGTATTGAATTAGAGAGCATGTTCTGTATACTGTATGTGCTGCTCGCAAAGTACTTTGTTGAACAATGTTTAAAGGTAAGAAGAGGAATACATTTCTCTCTACAGATATGATTATACATGAAAAATAGGCTACAGAGCACGTCCGGTTAGCGTAGAAATGACAACATGTCCAAATTGTCAAATTGACGAGAGGGAAGAAGGGGTGAGACTATGGGAGGGCACTGAGAGTGACTATATTTCTGCCTTAGTTTGCCCCCGTTTCACCCTCCAGTTTCTCCCAACAAAGAGAGTGCTTATATTAACGGAAGTGACCATGACTGAAAGTGTTGTGCAAATGCACAGACAATGTGGATTGTTTAAGGGTGTTCACTTCTTATTGGAAACGCCACTGTAAACATAGGGAAGTTGGAAGGCCTTAGAGTGGCCTAGCTTTGGCTCAGCATTGTGAAGTTGCCACAAGATCAAATGTATGAGATTTATTGGACTGCATTGCATAATGCAAAGTATATTGTACTGCTTTTATTGGTATTTTCATGTATTCGTTTTTTCATTCTTTATTTAACCAGGAAAGCCTTTTAGTCATTAAAGGGTCCACTATACACTCTTAGAATTAAAAGTGTTATCTAGAACCTAAAAGGGTTCTTCGGCTGTCCCCATAGGATAACCCTTTGAAGAACCATTTTTGGTTCCAGGCAGAACCTTTTTGAGTTCCATGTAGAACCATTTACACAGAGGGTTCCACATGGAACCCAAAATAGTTCTGCCTGGAACCAAAAAGGGTTCCCTTTTTTTCTAAGAGTATAGTTTCACTCACTTCAGACAGTCTCCTTATATGATGTTTTCTTCAGACAGTCTCCTAATATGATGTTTTCTTCAGACAGTCTCCTTATATGATGTTTTCTCCAGACAGTCTCCTTATATGATGTTTTCTTTCAGGTTACTGTTACATTCTCCTAACTAATTTGTCCCGTCTACAGCATTATCTTTGACTGACTGCCAGTCCCTCAGGTGTATTTAGCTCAAGTGAGAATGTTTGTTTTGTAGAATGCCCAGTGAGTTTCATCTAGATTAACACATAGAAACACAGCGTGCTTGTTCCTCGTACTCACGGGGCCTGTCATGCCAAATAGTGTCCCCCGCTATGTCACAATGGGACATTATTTGGCATGACAGGCCCAGTGGAGGCCTACCAGGCAGCCTACTGTACTTTTGATCAAACACATCTCACAGAGACTCAGCCAGAGGACAAGAGAGCTAAAGTGTTGCTCTGTGAGCACTGGGTCAGTGTGACTTGGCCAGTTTGTGGTTAGTTAGCGAGGCAGAGACCAGGGTGACTCCCTACAACCTTTTTTGTTGCTGATCTTTTGGAATCTGCGAATAACCCTTCAAAGTCCAGTTAACACGTCTCTCACTGAGCTCATTAGCACTTTCCCCGTCACCCCTAGCAACTGCACCGAAGTCAAGCGTGCTCTGTGTTTTTGGGCCCAACCACATCCTCTGGTGGGTTGTCAGGTGCAGGCCTCGTTCTAGACACACAGGCTGTACTGTTATGTCAGTGAGCAGAGGACCATCTTCCCCCTAAACTATGTAATCTGTTTACTTTCTCTTTCTCAATGCCCTCTTTGACACACACACATCTGACTTGAAACTCCCCCAAATAATCAGTATTCCTAAACACCAAATAAGGCGAATGCAACATGAAAGGCCAGCGTGTCCATGTAGTTTTCTCTGCAGGGTTCAGAGCTTTTTTCTGTTTCAGAAAGAGCGGAAAATAGCAACTGTGCCAAGCTCTTCGCCTCCTCTCTGCCCTTGCTTCATCAGTGGCTTGCGCCCTGAGTTGTAATAAAACAGGATATCTGACGACTAAAAAATACACTCTTTCTCTCTCTCTCTCTCTCTCTCTCTCTCGCCCTCTCTCTCTCCCTCTGTCTCTTTCTTTCTTTCCCTCCCTCTCTCTCTCACTCTCTCTCTCACACTCCGCATGTCTCTTGCTAACACTGATAGTTCCTGTCTCTGTAGTCTCTGTAGTCTGTACAGAGTCAGACTCACAATGTGCTCTACACAGGCCATTGCCAGATGAACGAGGTGAGATGGAGGTGTGCTGTTGGGGGAAAAAATACTATTAATTGTAATAACTGTTGGAGTGTGGTTGTCATAACTGTGTTTGGTTGAACGGCGGGCAGGTGGTGGATCCAGGCCAGAGGGTTCAGTGTGGGGTGTGGAGTTGGGCTGGTCAGTGGTCTGAGAACTCTGCCTGTATGGGACTGTCTGGGAGCCGAGCCCAAGTATGGCAGCAGCAGCAGCAGTGTGGTGCGTTAGTCGTTGACAGGGACGTGGCTGTGGTTTTCTAATTAATCACAACCGTCAGTAGATGAAGGCATGCCCCTGTTTGGCATTGCAGGAGACTGCTGTCCTTAGCCCTCATTGGACCATTACTGGATAAAGGTAAATAGTAGACTGTCCAGGGCCTGCACGGACCAGTGTGGCTATGCTTTATTTTACAGTAATATTTACCTGATTAGATTTTCTGGTTACATGCTCAATTCTAATTACACAATTATGACCTAATAACTAATTGCTGTTTTCATAAGATTCATTACAACAAGCACCAATGTGTACCAGTTTGTAGCAGGTATTTAATAATACTGTGTTTAATTCTTATATATCAGAAAGTACCCATTGCTACAACATAATGTCTTAGTAAATACTATGGAAATGGCAGGTGAAACACATAAACCGCTGTATATTTTACTACTATGGCTATTACTGTTGGTAGGTTACTGTGCAAAGGAATTGTCACCTCAGACATGGCTTTGGCCATATACTGTAAAATATGTCAACAAGTTTAACCCTGAATGTGGCAGTATTGTTCAGAGTGTGACATATTTCCACTCCAGACCTTAGGGCTCTTTCTGACCTATCTGATCTCAGCTCAGCCCACATGTCTGTGTTTTGGTGGGCTGTCTTAAACATTTTGACGCCAGGGAAAATACTGCAATTGTACAATGCCTTCGGAAAGTATTCAGATCCCTTGACTTTTTCCACATTGTGTTAGGTTACAGCCTTATTCTAAAATGTATTCAATATTTTTTCCCCTTATCAATCTACAAACAATACCCTATAATGACAAAGCAAAAACAGGTTTTTATACACTTCTGCTAATCTATTAAAAATAAAAAACGGAAATATCACATTTACATAAGTATTCAGACACTTTACTCAGAACTTTGTTGAAGAACCTTTGGCAGCAATTACAGCCTCGAGTCTTCTTGGGTATAACGCTACAAGCTTGGCACACCTGTATTTGGGGAGTTTCTCCCATTCTTCTCTGCAGATCCTCTCAAGCTCTATCAGGTTGGATGGGGAGTGTCGCTGCACAGCTATTTTCAGGTCTCTTTGATCGGGTTCAAGTCCGGGCTCTGGCTGGGCCACTCAAGGACATTCAGAGAATTGTCCCGAAGCCACTCCTGCGTTGTCTTGGCTGTGTGCTTAGGGTTGTTGTCCTGTTGGAAGGTGAAACTTCGCCCCAGTCTGAGGTCCTGAGCCCTCTGGAACAGGTTTTTATCAAGTATCTCTCTGTACTTTGCTCCGTTCATCTTTCTCTCGATCCTGACTAGTCTCCCAGTCCCAGCCGCTGAAAAACATCCCCACAGCTTGATGCTGCCACCACCATGCCTCACCCTAGGGATGGTGCCAGGTTTCCTCCAGACATGACACGTGGCATTCAGGCCAAAGAGTTCAATCTTGGTTTTATCAGACCAGAGAATCTTGTTTCTCATGGTCTGAGAGTCTTTAGGTCCATTTTGTCAAACTCCAAGCGGCCTGTCATGTGCTTTTTACTGAGGAGTGGCTTCCATCTGGCCACTCTATCATAAAGGCCTGATTGGTGGAGTGCTGCAGAGATGGTTGTCCTTCTGGAAGGTTCTGTTATCTCCATAGAGGAACTCTAGAGCTCTGTCAGAGTTAACATCGGGTTCTTGGTCACCTCCCTGACCAAGGCCCTTCTCCCCCGACTGCTCAGTTTGGCTGGGCGGCCAGCTCTAGTAAGTCTTGGTGGTTCCAAGCTTCTTCCATTTAAGAATGATGGAGGTCACTGTGTTCTTGGGTAACCTTCCCCAGATTTGTGCCTCGACACAACCCTGTCTCGGAGCTCTACGGACAATTCCTTCGACCTCATGGCTTGGTTTTTGCTCTGACATGCACTGTCAACTGTGGGACCTTATATAGACAGGTGTGTGCCTTTCCAAATCATGTCCAATCAATTGAATTTACCACAGGTGGACTCCAATCAAGTTGTAGAAACATCTCAAGGATGATCAATGGAAACAGGATGCACCTGAGCTCAATTTCAAGTCTCATAGCAAATGGTCTGAATACTTATGTAAATAAGGTATTTAAAAAAAATTTTTTAATACATTTGCAGCTATCGCCCAGGCTCCAGGATGAGAAGGCTTTGACTGGAGCAATATAGCACTGCGTATAACCATGGAAACTATATCCATATACACATACTGCAAGTTTATAGTCTGTGTTAGCCTCAAATAAGGTCAATCCCAATTGGACAGCCTTGAGGTTGAAACTTAAACCTTTGGACACTCTCCATGGAAAAACACTAAGATTGATTGTGTAAAATGTCTGCAATTATAAAATATATTAAGAGTTTGGAGCAATTATACTGATTATATAATTTTTCTATATAATTATTAGTAATGATGTATCTGCCCTTTTGCAGTCGTTTTCCTAACATACTAAATATCCAATGAAATAAAATAATTTGACCTGCTTTTAACCCGTTGTAAAAACAAAACAATATAAAACTAATTGAATACAATTTACTTCAATAGTATAGCTTATCATGATTGACCCTTTTGTTTCCTGAAGTGATACGATTTTTTTTATGCACACACACACAATGAGTCTCACCCGGTATCTTACTATATGGACCACCAGTCAAGCGTTCACATCTATGTTTAGCTGGACGGCATATTTCAAGCCAAGTCATTTTCCGTCCATATTAGACTGCAGTCATTCTACTGCTTTTCTTGGAATCAGGCCAACGTAGATAAACACTGCCCTTCTAGCAGCTTATGAGTTTGCTTAAATCAAATTCAGACTATTCATTCTGCCAAAATGCTTTAGAGTCTTGTGTGAATGCCCTCGAGCAAGGAAACCATAGTGAATGTCTGCAACAGCTAATGGTTAAATGATAGCCTTCGATTGATGGGGATACACACCACGGTCATGGTTCATTGCGATGATTCCTGATTACATGATGGAATTTGGGTTTCACTTTAACAAGAAAACAGTGGCCCTGGGTTCTGTTGAGGATGACATGCAGTAGCTAATTAAGGAGTCGTTGTTTTCGTTGTCGTCGTCTAAGGGTTAGTGAGCGAGCGAGGCATGTATCAGTCGATTAAACTGAACCATTATGCCTCAAGAAGTAATGGATTGTTCCTCTCCGTTGGCCCTCCCTTTCTGAAGTGTGCTACCATTGTACCACCACCAGTTGTACATTTTACTCTCAACACAATGAAAGTATTGCTTTGTAGCTTGGGCCTTATTTCATAGTCATTTACCATGACAACCAGTCTATTTTCTCTCAAATTGTTTGATTACAGACAGAACCTTTCTCTGTCCAGTGTTCTGTTCCCTGTGTTCAATGCTGAGATGGTCCTAATAAAGGGCTTGACTGGGACATCGGCGAATTTAGTCCATCGACCGGCAGATCTAGCTGGGGGGAGGAAATTGGGCTCCCTGTTTCCTGTCGGCCCTGAATTGGCTTTGTGTGTTTTTGCACAAAAGTGCAGGAGGTTGCCATAACAAGATTGACAGAGAGGTTGTAGCAACCAAACTGTGAAAAAAAAGGTTTTCTCGTAATTACACCTTTTGACACCCCTTGTTTCCTGCATGGCAGCTTTGTGGTCGTGTTCAGAGGAACACAAAGTAAGCTGTACAGTCAGCCTGCACTGAATTTCATGGTAGAAACCAGCATGCACATTAGTCTTGTAGTACTGTAAGTCTTTTTAAATTATTGTTCCCCAAGAGAAGAATGCAGAGTGTTCTGGCACCTGTATCTTTAACCTATTTCCCAACTGCTGCTGGCAGCCCAACCAGGTATTTTGAACTGATTTATTTGAATACACTTAAGTGTACTTAAATGTAAAAGTGATCCAAGAAAAACCTGTAGGGTTAAAGCAGGCCTGCGTTCGCCAATGGTTGGTTGGAATTGTTTGTATTGATTGATGTTGCCATGACATTGACTGTCTCCTCCCTTTTTCTCCTGCTTCTCCCTTCTTCCCTCCACCAGCTGCCAAGCGCCCCTCCTCCGTGTCCTCCCTGAGCAGCATTGTGGGTAGGATGGCCTCGTCGGAGCGCGCCTCCCGCGGGAGCTGCACCTCTGTCAACACAGTGTGCTCGGACAGCGACCGCACGGCCAGCCTCAGCTCCTCTGCATCCTCCGCCTCCCTGCAGGACGGACACTCTTCCTCCTCCTCCTCCTCGCTGCCCTATGGGGCCGTGCCTGCCTACCCCTCCTCGCCGCAGTGCAACGGCTCCGACATCAGCCTGGACCTCACCCCCCTCTCCCAGCTCCCAGCGGGGGCAAACCCTGGCGCCCCCGCGTCCCCGCCCAAGCTGTCTCGCTTAGAGAGGGTGGCGCTGGAGATAGTGGAGACGGAGCAGGCGTACGTGAGGGACCTGAAGAGCATCGTAGAGGTAAGAAAGAAGCACTCCCCTCCCATCCACTCTCATTTCCTCTCCTCCTGTCCTCAGTACAGTGAGTGTGTATCCTCTCTGTGCTCTGGCCTGCTGCTGGTACTGGCCTGAGGTCAGCTGGTCAGTAGAACTAGCTACAGCCATTACCTCCCCATTCCTGGTACTTGGCACCATATTGACATGGAAAGAATAGGGTTTGACATGATCATCATATAGTTGAGATATTGGCATGTATACAGTTTACAGTATACATATTGAGTTGATTACTTCTGATTAATCACAATGCCTAATGTCTATAGTAAAACTGGATCTCATGGATACTGAAGGGTTGTGTCAGCAGTTTTTCAACCCCTTTCAACAGAGGAACTCCTCGACTCTCCCACTAGCTTCCTATAAATAAAATGTGATGAATGCTTTCATCCCCTGCTCGTTCGGTGGCCACCTTGAAGCCCTGTCTGGCCTCCCGTGTGCCTCTGTGGCTCCATCCATCAGTGGCCCAGGTGGAACGCGAGGCGGGAGAGAGGAGGGCATGGCACAGGATGAAAGCAGCCGTAAATCCCAAGTCAATACTTCAAAAGGATGTTTCACGCTCCTATCCAACAGAGTCAGCTGGCCTGTGACAATGAGGAGTCTGTGACTGACCACACACACACACACACACACACACACACACACACACACACACACACACACACACACACACACACACACACACACACACTAACACTTGCATACACACATACACACACTCACTGATATAACAAACGTGCATGCACATATACTGTACACGGAGGATTAGTTTGAGAAGGAACTGAGTATGGCTGTTGATTCAGGGGCCCTCTGAGTGGATGGCCGTCAACACGTTTGTCATGTTTCCCTTGGAAGTGGATGGAGCTGGAGGATTTAGCTGTGACCTTTAAGGTCAGGAGTCAAGAGTCAGGAGTCTCTACGGGACAGAGGAGTAAAAGAGAGGAAAGACAATCTTAAAGGAAGAGGAAGTGACATAACTTTGATGCCTCATTCTTTTTTTGGCCAGCAAAGTAATTGAATCTCTTTTCCTGGTTTAGGGCTAGGTTTAGGTTTATTGCAAATGACTTGAACACCTATAAACAACCTTTTGGTTGTATTTGTTTTTGTTGATTGTGAAAGCCAGCCTGATGGACCTAGGGTTAGGGTTAGGGTAGATGCAAGAGTGGTTCATGCAGGTCAGGTATGTGCTGGAGGGAGGGAGTGATCTGTTTAAGGTGTTCTGCCTCTGCTTTGATGTGGAGAGGTTTGTGTTAGAGGTTTGAGGTGTGGGGTGTGTGTTAGAGGTCCGAGGTGTGGGGTGTGTGTTAGAGGTTCGAGGTGTGGGGTGTGTGTTAGAGGTCCGAGGTGTGGGGTGTGTGTTAGAGGTTCGAGGTGTGGGGTGTGTGTTAGAGGTTCGAGGTGTGGGGTGTGTGTTAGAGGTTCGAGGTGTGGGGTGTGTGTTAGAGGTTCGAGGTGTGGGGTGTGTGTTAGAGGTTCGAGAATGCCTGAAATGTAACCCCCTTTTGAAGTTCAGCCTCTAAGAGCCAGTAAAAAGAGCAGGTATTTGACAGAGCTGGCCTGTGTAGGGATGCCTTACAGATCAAATGTCCATACATTTGTTTTTGCGGGGCAGGGATTTGGAACAGAGCACGGCTCTGGGCCCCTGAGTTGATGGAATGGAGTTCGGTGTTGGCTGACCCAGAGTGCTGACTGTGTGAGTTGCACATGTGATGTCTATCGGGTCGAGCGTACATTAGGCACAGACTTTACCAGTTATGGAAATCTGGGAATGATCCAGGAATGATGTCAAAGTTGCTGGTAATAAGAACCAAGTATGATGATTTGAGTCAGTGTGTGTGTGAACAGATTATTAGCTTGCCTTCTCGTGTTTGTGCATGTGTGAGCTCCCATATGTATTTGCTCAGGTCTTGAATATACAGTATACAATATTCTGGAAGATACAGGAGGAGAAAGGTGGAGATAAAATAGGGAGAGCCGGGGAAAGCGAAGAACCCCTTTCTTTCTTGCTGTACTCATGTTAAATAGGACAGGGTGGGGGTTTGGGGGAACAGAGTGTTTTTTGCGTCTCCTTGGCTGTAACCCCCAGTTTGGAGGGGATGGAGGGGCCATCGCAGGCAGCACAGAGGGACGAACTCCTTTCTCCAAACTCTGACCTAATTTCTCAGACAAAGAGACCAAAACCTGCCGGCTGCTCCAGCCTCTCTTTCTGTCTCTCTTTCATTCTAGCTGTCTTGCTTCCTTGGGGGGGGGGTGTTAACTACAGTATTCTTGTGGGGACCAGGAGTCAGAAGTCCCCACAAGAGTATGAAACCAACAAAAATTGGACCAACTGGGGACATTTTGTTAGTCTCCCCACAAGGTCAAATGCTTTTTCCTGGGGGTTTAGGGTTAAGGTTAGAATTAGTAATAGGGTTAGAATTAGGGTTAGGGTGGGCCACAGCCGCCCTCATGGTAACTGGGTCTCTCTGTTAAACTCAGACCAACAGAATGAACAGCAACCCTGGATAGGATCCTCTGCGGTTTCTCCATTGGGTTTCTCCATTGGGTTTTTCCATTGGGTTGGCATCTGGAGAGAAAGTTGTCTGTATGTGGCTTTATCTTAAAAAGCCTGATGATTATGGGACTATTGGGCCCTGGAGGGCTTTGATAAAGCGCTGACAGCTAGCCTAGATAAGGCCTTTTAGTATAACTACTGAACACTACATTGGCAGTGGTAGACTTGGAGAGTATTGTGCTCTGTGCCTGTGGATTGGCCAGACACATTTTGAAGCCCCCATCTTTCCTAAGGCCTTTAGGCCAGCTAAGGTGCTCTCTCCCTGGCTTTGCGGAGCAACGTGCCCTGAAGGTGGTGGTACTTTGGGATGTTAGTCTGTGTTTTTAGGGGGGACATTCTCATGAGACTAAAGCAAGGCTTTATTTCCCAGGTCAGAGAGAGGAGCACGAAAGGAAAATACAAATATTGTAACAGTGAGGCCTTTACCACTGAATTAATTGCTAGGTTTGCTTTCTTGGGCTTCTCAGTGTGTTTCCAATAAGGATAAGTGTAGGGATCAAATATAAGTTTTTTCTCACAAAGAAAGCCTGCATGATAATTCAATTACAAATGACCGTAAGACAGCTATCAGAGAATCATCTGGATGAACTAAAGCTATTAGGGAGGGACTAAGAAGAGACTATGTTTAATCATCTGGATGAACTAAAGCTATTAGGGAGGGCCTAAGAAGGGACTAATGTTTAGGCATTTTGTGTTTATGAAATCAGAAACAAACAAACATAAAGTATGAATGATGAGATTATGATGAAGATTGTATTTGGTTTATTTTGTAAATAACATACTGACATGCGTTTACAGAATCACATTCTCTCTCTCTCTCTCTCTCTCTCTCTCTCTCTCTCTCTCTCTCTCTCTCTCTCTCTCTCTCTCTCTCTCTCTCAGGACTACCTGGGTTGCATCATTGACTGTGGGGACCTGCCACTCAAGCCGGATGAAGTCAGCAGTCTGTTCTGCAACATTGAGGACATCTATGAGTTCAACAGGTGGGTTAGCGTGTGTTTGCTATGCCTCTGTCTGCTTACATGTTAAGGCTACTTCATCCTCACTGGTCACCACAGCTGTTAGACTGTATCAGCCCTGAACTGGAGTTGGTGAGATGTGTCCTCATGCTTTTGTGTAGATATTAGCTTCTGTCCATGAAAATGTTGCAGTTAGGATACGTCTTTCATCCCAGTGCAATGTCTAAATGGTGAGCAATGCTACCACCTACCATCAACGAAAATTGCAACATTTTCAATTTTACTCGGCTCTGATCCATGTAAAATCCTACAACTATGGTGATGAAATCTCTTCTGCAGCTGCTCTTAAACCCTACCCGAATTTTTGATTGTCTCTGTCCTCTCACTCTTCTGCTCGATGCTCTCGCTCTCACTCTCTCTCTCTCTCTCTCTCTCTCTCGCTCTGCCAAGGCAGCTTGTGTACAGGCTGCAGCCTGGGTAGCAGTGATGTCTGCAGACACAATGGCTGGCCCCAGGCCTCCACCAGGCAGACAATGCGCAGACACAGAGAGAGACAGAGAGAGAGTATAAGAGAGAGAAACAGAGACAGAGACAGAGAGAGATAGATAGAGAGAGAGATGGGTGGGAGAGAGAGAGAGATATGTAGACAAAAAAGACAGTGAGAGAGACTTGGAATAAGTGATACTATCCAGCGAGCTCAGTTACGGTCACAGCAGCTCTCAAGGTTAAGGTATAAATCTTAAGTCCCGGTTCACCAGATTTTACATTCCACAACCAGAGAGGAGGCTTGAGATTGATTATATGTGTGGAATTATGTTCCTCAAACGGCGGCATGGCAGTGTATCTGAGCTGCTCTCCAGCTAGATATTTTCAGATTGCTGTTACACTGAAAGTAGAGATTCATTTATATGTTTCCTGGAAACCGTTTGTTAGAGAGTAAGGAGACAACCATTTGGCTCGCTATTGTTGCTCAAGCAATTTGACTTTGTTTAACTGTAGCCTGATTGTCATACATGATGCATTAGTCCTGTATATCTGTTCCCAGTTTCAGGAATGATGCATTAGTCCTGTATATCTGTTCCCAGTTTCAGGAATGATGCATTAGTCCTGTATATCTGTTCCCAGTTTCAGGAATGATGCATTAGTCCTGTATATCTGTTCCCAGTTTCAGGAATGATGCATTAGTCCTGTATATCTGTTCCCAGTTTCAGGAATGATGCATTAGTCCTGTATATCTGTTCCCAGTTTCAGGAATGATGCATTAGTCCTGTATATCTGTTCCCAGTTTCAGGAATGATGCATTAGTCCTGTATATCTGTTCCCAGTTTCAGGAATGATGCATTAGTCCTGTATATCTGTTCCCAGTTTCAGGAATGATTCATTAGTCCTGTATATCTGTTCCCAGTTTCAGGAATGATGCATTAGTCCTGTATATCTGTTCCCAGTTTCAGGAATGATGCATTAGTCCTGTATATCTGTTCCCAGTTTCAGGAATGATGCATTAGTCCTGTATATCTGTTCCCAGTTTCAGGAATGATGCATTAGTCCAGTATATCTGTTCCAAGTTTCAGGAATGATGCGTTAGTCCTGTATATCTGTTTATCTGCCTGAATTGGGAATGTGTCAATGAGAAGCATCAATCATTCCCATGTCAGTAGTTCAGTTCAGTGATGGGAAAGTTGGGAGAGGGAGAAATGGCAGGGATGAGTTTAGACCCGGCGGCTTCCAGTGAAGTCCTGGGAAGAGCTCCGCTGATATTTTTCATATTTCCTCAACGCTCCTCGCCCTGCCCCCCTGCTGACACTCTTGTTTTCACACTTCAGTCTCAGGGCCCGTGCCAAGTCGGCTCTTTTCATTACATACCTCCCCCTACATTAGTAAGTGCTCACACCCTGCCCCCTCCTTCCCCAAATCCAATATGGCTTCCTGCCCCCCGATTCTCATGGGAAATGGCCTCACTGTTGCAGAAAGAAACAGAGAGAGAGAGTGAAGGATTTCTCCCGTCTGCTCCAGGCTCTGTGCAGTGTAACTCATTGCAGTACAGTAGAGTATGTGCGTCAGTGTCAGGGGTTTACCCCCATCTCTCGTTGCTGTGGAGCTAGCTAGGCCATAAACTATATTGGTTTGTAATGAGCAGAATGAGAGCAGTCAGTTCCCTAACAGGCTCCCAGGGAGAGAAAAAAAATGAATTGTTTGCTAACTTTCTTTTTCTTTTTTTCATCACTCAAAGTAGCACTCTGTTCATCTGAGAGAGAAAAGGATTGACCTCACTTTTATCCCCAATAAGTAGAGAACAAACCTACCTTTTATCCCTCCTCCTTTTTCTAGTTCTGCCTTTTCTAAATCGCATCTCCTCATCGCTGTGGTATGCAGCCCCTGTATCCACACTGGTGTTGTTATGTCTACTTTCTTGGCCTGTTCTCCAGGCAGCATACAGATGTCGTTTTCCGTGGCCCGCCGCGGTGGACAAAGCCTGGGGTAGAGTTCTGGATCCTGCTGTGAGCAGACCGCACCACAGCGAGAGACAGGGCACAGCCTGGAGGACAGTACAGCCAGGGCAGACAGGACAGGACAGGACAGGACAGGACAGGACAGGACAGGACAGACAGACAGACAGACAGACAGACAGACAGACAGACAGACAGACAGACATGCTCTGTACTATTCTAGTAGTTAGTTGAAGACCAGTAGTGCGGTAAATCTTGTCCATCTTTATTAGATTCATGCTGAGTAGAAACTGTGGTTGAACAGGCCACTAGGACAGCCAGAGAAGCGCTGTAATTGTCTAGTCTGTCATGGAAAAAGGATCCTGCATCACTTACAGATTTTTCTCTATGGATGCGTGACTATACAGTGGGGAGAACAAGTATTTGATACACTGCCGATTTTGCAGGTTTTCCTACTTACAAAGCATGTAGAGGTCTGTAATTTTTATCATAGGTACTCTTCAACTGTGAGAGACGGAATCTAAAACAAAAATACAGAAAATCACATTGTATGATTTTTAAATAATTAATTTGCATTTTATTGCATGACATAAGTATTTGATCACCTACCAACCAGTAAGAATTCCGGCTCTCACAGACCTGTTAGTTTTTCTTTAAGAAGCCCTCCTGTTCTCCACTCATTACCTGTATTAACTGCAACTGTTTGATCTCGTTACCTGTATAAAAGACACCTGTCCACACACTCAATCAAACAGACTCCAACCTCTCCACAATGGCCAAGACCAGAGAGCTGTGTAAGGACATCAAGGATAAAATTGTAGACCTGCACAAGGCTGGGATGGGCTACAGGACAATAGGCAAGCAGCTTGGTGAGAAGGCAACAAGGCTGTTGGCGCAATTATTAGAAAATAGAAGAAGTTCAAGATGACGGTCAATCTCCCTCGGTCTGGGGCACCATGCAAGATCTCACCTCGTGGGGCATCAATGATCATGAGGAAGGTGAGGGATCAGCCCAGAACTACACGGCAGGACCTGGTCAATGACCTGAAGAGAGCTGGGACCACAGTCTCAAAGAAAACCATTAGTAACACACTACGCCGTCATGGATTAAAATCCTGCAGCGCACGCAAGGTCCCCCTGCTCAAGCCAGCGCATGTCCAGGCCCGTCTGAAGTTTGCCAATGACCATCTGGATGATCCAGAGGAGGAATGGGAGAAGGTCATGTGGTCTGATGAGACAAAAATATAGCTTTTTGGTCTAAACGCCACTCGCCGAGTTTGGAGGAAGAAGAAGGATGAGGACAACCCCAAGAACACCATCCCAACCGTGAAGCCTGGAGGTAGAAACATCATTCTTTGGGGATGCTTTTCTGCAAAGGGGACAGGACGACTGCACCGTATTGAGGGGAGGATGGATGGGGCCATGTATCGCGAGATCTTGGCCAACAACCTCCTTCCCTCAGTAAGAGCATTGAAGATGGGTCGTGGCTGGGTCTTCCAGCATGACAACGACCCAAAACACACAGCCAGGGCAACTAAGGAGTGGCTCCGTAAGAAGCATCTCAAGGTCCTGGAGTGGCCTAGCCAGTCTCCAGACCTGAACCCAATAGAAAATCTTTGGAGGGAGCTGAAAGTCCGTATTGCCCAGCGACAGCCCCGAAACCTGAAGGATCTGGAGAAGGTCTGTATGGAGGAGTGGGCCAAAATCCCTGCTGCAGTGTGTGCAAACCTGGTCAAGAACTACAGGAAACGTATGATCTCTGTAATTGCAAACAAAGGTTTCTGTACCAAATATTAAGTTCTGCTTTTCTGAAAATCATACAACGTGATTTTCTGGATTCCGTCACTCACAGTTGAAGAGTACCTATGATAAAAATTACAGACTTCTACATGCTTTGTAAGTAGGAAAACCTGCAAAATCGGCAGTGTATTAAATACTTGTTCTCCCCACTGTATGTAGAATCGTGACCTCTTAACTTTTTCTAAGCCAACCCATCATGAACGACCAAGAGACAGACACAGAGACAGAGAGATTAGTCAAGACTGAGCTTATCAAGATGGCTTAACTGTCTCTTGCTTAGAATCTCTGCCCATCCTCTCTTTGGTCTCTCTGTTCCAAATCCCTCATTTGGAAAGTTTGCCAGAGACGTTGAAGCCTCAGTAGGCTAATACAGTGCATATGAGAAACACAGAATCAAAGAGATTCGGAGAGACAGAGAGAGATAGTACTAATGCTCATGAAGATGTTTAATTGCATTGTTTGATTTCCATGATTTATCTCTTGTGTCTGTCCAAGGCCTGGTGCGAAGCAGGCCACAACTCACATACAGAGTCAATTTCAAACTTGAAATGTAGACGTTTCAAAATGAACAATAATTTTTTTGCGTGCAGCTGCTGTACGGTATAATGAGAGGTAGAGGATCTGTAAGAAAAGACTAATAAAAGGCAAATGTTCTGTAAAATATCACAAGTTTCAAAGCTGGCTATGGACAGCGTACATTGATAGTGCATGACGTTACAGTATAAACAGATCAGTTTCCTCCAGTAATGGTTTTGTTTCCCGTTTGGTGTTCCACTACTATTTCCTGTACTGCTGTATTTAAGTGGTGCCATAGAGTTGAAGTCAGTTGGAATGTGGACGCGTGGCACCATTTAAATATAGAACTAGAATTATTGCCATGGTCTGAGGGGCTTTTCCCCGTTCTAGTAATTCTATTTCTATGTGTGTCTAATTCATTCAATTTCTCATGGAGTAGACACGTTGCTTGTGGAACGTACTGTACAATAAGGGGGCTGGGCTCCCGGGCCCAACGCTTATATCCCGGTGGCGGCCCGTGTGTGGTGACGTTTAGTCAAGCCTGGTTAGATTCCTCCAGTACGTGTGAATTGGACCTCACTGTGACCTCTGCATGCTTCCCTGTGGTCACGACTCCCATGAAGTCCCACACGAAAGACATAACCCCTCACCCTCTCAGACCAAGTCAGTCTGAGTGCTCAGACCCCTTTACAGTCATCCCTGTGACCCGGATGTCTGCCTGGGATCCAGGAAAGCCCAGTCCCTCAAACACCCCTGGATCCGTTCTTCTTTTATCTGCCGTGGGTGTAGTGGGATTGGTTGGGTGGTGTGGGAGTGGGTTGTGTGGGAGTGGGTGGTGTGGGAGTGGGTGGTGTGGGAATGGGTGGTGTGGGAATGGGTGATGTGGGAGTGGGTGGTGTGGGAGTGGGTTGTGTGGGTGGTGTGGGAGTGTGTGGTGTGGGAATGTGTGGTGTGGGAGTGGGTGGTGTGGGAGTGGGTTGTGTGGCTGAGGATGCATTGTCACATGAAAGAAGTTCTCACTTTGAGAGAGGCGGTGAAGTTGGCATGTGAAGATACTCAGTAATGGGATTGGGAACATAAGGCCAGCAAGGCCTCGTTCATCTGGAGGATGCTCCTCTTTCCTCTCACAGTTCATCCTTGTTCATCTGGAGGATGCTCCTCTTTCCTCTCACATTTCACCCTCGTTCATCTGGAGGATGCTCCTCTTTCCTCTCAGAGTTCACCCTCGTTCATCTGGAGGATGCTCCTCTTTCCTCTCACATTTCACCCTCGTTCATCTGGAGGATGCTCCTCTTTCCTCTCACAGTTCACCCTTGTTCATCTGGAGGATGCTCCTCTTTCCTCTCACAGTTCACCCTTGTTCGTCTGGAGGATGCTCCTCTTTCCTCTCACAGTTCACCCTCGTTCATCTGGAGGATGCTCCTCTTTCCTCTCAGAGTTCACCCTCGTTCATTTGGAGGATGCTCCTCTTTCCTCTCACAGTTCACCCTTGTTCATCTGGAGGATGCTCCTCTTTCCTCTCACATTTCACCCTTGTTCATCTGGAGGATGCTCCTCTTTCCTCTCACAGTTCACCCTTGTTCATCTGGAGGATGCTCCTCTTCCCTCTCACAGTTCACCCTCAATCCTCTGGAGGATCAAATGCACATACTTTAAATATCAGATTGTCATGTGTCAAATCTCACCAGGGAAGAACAATACACACACAGTGAGGAGATAAAATCAGTAGGCTTAATTTTCTCAGACCTCAAATATGGAGTATCTCTGTTAAAAGTCTATGAATGGAGCATCTCTGTTAAAAGTCTATGGATGGAGCATCTCTGTTAAAAGTCTATGGATGGAGCATCTCTGTTAAAAGTCTATGGATGGAGAATCTCTGTTAAAAGTCTATGGATGGAGCATCTCTGTTAAAAGTCTATGGATGGAGCATCTCTGTTAAAAGTCTATGGATGGAGTATCTCTGTTAAAAGTCTATGGATGGAGCATCTCTGTTAAAGGTCTATGGATGGAGCATCTCTGTTAAAAGTCTATGGATGGAGTATCTCTGTTAAAAGTCTATGGATGGAGCATCTCTGTTAAAAGTCTATGGATGGAGCATCTCTGTTAAAAGTCTATGGATGGAGTATTTTAGAAAAGAAAAGCTGGGAAAGTAATTAGTAGGGTTGTTACAAGCATAAATCAACACTGACAGTCAAATCATTTCCAGGGCTTTTGTCTTAAAGTACCAGGCCCTGCTAGTAAGTTCCAAGCCTTAATTAAATCCAACGTGAGGATAGAAGTTTGCAAACATGCTGCAGCACTGAAGATGTAGTCTTGTTGAAAGCCCTTTGCTCTTGCAGATGGAGGGAACGTCTCTATGGTGCCCTGTTCTTTGTTCCCTCTTTCTCTTTGTCTTTGTCTGTCAACAACAGGATTCAGACATCAGTCAGGGCCAGAGACACCCTGCTCTGTGGCCATTTGATAAAAAACACCCATAATTCCCCCCCTGCTCACCGCAGAGGGCAGCCACGAAACAAGCCTCGTCTCCGAGGGAGGAGAGAGCGACGCGAAAGAATGGAGGGCTGCGGTTTCACTCCGAACCTTTCCCCCCGGCCATATGAAGGCGAACTCCGGGTGTTTACAGAGCGCCTCTCTGTTTTCCTTCGGAAGAGGGGGGATCCCGGGAGACTGGCCAGTCCTGCGGCCCTGGGCCTCTCAGAGATGCAGGAAGTTGGGCTTCGCTAATGAACTGAGTGCAGCTGGGCTGCTCATCACATTGTGTAACCTCAGATACGGGCTGATGGTGCCGCGGCGAACGACATCCTCAGTTTCAGCTTGCTGTCCAGGAATGTGGGGCTAATTGTCCCTGTTGAGATGTCCCAGTAACCACCAGACGGCCATTACAGCCATTAGCCACATCAACCTCCATCCTCTCCTAATCAGAGCCAGAATTCAAACCGCATCACTATCCCCACTTACGTCCTCCAACTCTCCCCTCCTCACTACTATTCCTTACCCATTCCAGCATCTCCCGCCAAGAAAATCCTGCACCGATAGTTTTGATTCATTCAGATACTGAAAGGAAAGACCCTCCGCTCTCTTTCCCCACTGACATCCATGAAGTAAGATGTTAATCAAAAGTTACAGGCTCCTGGAGTTAGCTTGCGTATGTGTTTCAGAAAAGATTTGTCCATGGTGATGAGGAGGCTAGGGTGAGCTCGTGGCACGGGACCAAAGGTGAAACGGGTGCACATGGTTATTTGACCCTTGAAAACAAATGCCCACTCCACCCCCTCTCCCCTGTTAAAAGTAGTCTGATCCAGGTCTGTGTTTGAAAGGTGTGGGTGT
Organism: Thymallus thymallus; assembly: GCA_023634145.1. Classification (NCBI taxonomy): domain Eukaryota; kingdom Metazoa; phylum Chordata; class Actinopteri; order Salmoniformes; family Salmonidae; genus Thymallus; species Thymallus thymallus. The sequence continues at coordinate 2,918,006 of CM042379.1, forward strand.
TGGGGAGGGGGAGTAGTGGGACAGCTGGAAGGGGGTTCTGGTTGAGGTTGGCTGATGTGGAGCCAAGGCTAGATGTGTCCCATCTGCATACATTTAGGAGATAGTTTGGAAGGATAGGAAGGGGAGACATAAATTAATCCTTTGTGGAAATGGAGTTGGGACTTGGGATCCATCCCTGCCAGGATCGTCTTCGACACCAGCTCCATGAGCCTCGGTGGAGACGGAATAACAGTCTCCAAACAAAGAGGGCTGCTCAGTTCTCATGAACTGTCCTAGACCCTGACAAACTCGCATGCACTGATCAGCTCTACACAGTGTCTACCAAGCAATGTCTGTGCAGTCCATTTTATATGGCAGTTTATGTGCTCATCATTATGTGTTATGAGTAGTTGTTACATGGATGTCACAGTATTTGACAGTGATTTGTTTTATCAAGACAGAGCTGTTTTACTGATTCGTAGAGCATTAGTCCCAGGGACGTAGATGAGTTACAGTGATGTTTCCATGACCTCTCTGTGTTGCAGTGATACGTTTACATTGCTGTACTGCTGTTCTCATGGCCCATAAATGGCCTATGTCTGTCTGTCTGTCTGTCTGTATCTCCCACAGCGAGCTTCTGGAGGACCTGGAGAGGAGTTCTCATGCGTCAGCCATCGCAGAGTGCTTCGTTGAGAGGGTGAGTCACCACGTTGCCATGATAAAGCACAAACAACCAGTAAATTCACATTACACATTTTTGGTGGGTGTTCCAATGAACTAAACCAGTGTTTCCCGAATGGTTGGTCACAGCCACTTAAGCCACTGTTGGTTCATGGCTTAAGACTGGCTAGATCTGTTGGCTGATAAAGGCTATGACAATATGATGCTTGTATACAGTAGCTATTTTGTTCTGTGGATGCAGAGCGCTGTTAAAATGTCAAGCAAGCGGATTGTGTGAAACAAAATTTTGTTTCAGCCAATCAGAGAACCCCAGCTGTCTGAAGTGGGCCGCTGACATTGGGTAGTCTGTCAGAGGAAATGTTTGTACTTGGGCTATGTGAGCGTGTGTAGGCCCGTTGCCAGAGAGGTGTCGTGAATGGTTCTGAAGTGGTGGGGGCGGTGACCCTTTAAACCATGTGCTCACTACAGTTGAGTGGATCTGCACACCCGCAGGGTGCCATACTGTAGTCGGCTGAGTAATGACACAGAACCACAGCTGATAAAACAAGAACAGTGAAGGGTCCAACCGACCAGGGAAACAGGCTCTCCTTTGTGTCGGCTGGGAAAATGGCCAGTGTCTATGTCCCTGACTCCCAGGGTATGCCTTCATATGTAGGGTTGCAGACTGACACTCCTGTCCCTGCCAAAGCTGGACCAAGACCCAAGAACCAGAATCCCATTTGCGGTCCAGGATCCAAGGGAGCCTATTTTGTGTCCAGTCTCCAGCCTGTAGTTCCCTCTTTGACCCCCTTATCCAACAGGTCCCTGTAGTTCTCTGTTATTGAAAGGGCTGCTGTTGTGTCCAATTATAGATGGCTGCGGAAATACAGAGTACATTCGATTAAGTCATTACCGGAAAGGTTATTCTGGGTTTGGCGATGCTGATCTGAGCCAGACTAACCTCTCTAAACAGGGTGAGGACAACGGCCCCTCGCTACTGCAGACCATGTGGAGGCGGCGATATAGGAAATAATCAGGGCCAGAGTGGAACGTGAGAAACGCTGTTCAAACGTGACCGTTTCTGCTTGGAATGAGCCCGTACATGCTTTTAGGTTAGATGTAGTCACACTGGGTCTGCATGGAGTCAGCTGTAGCCTGTAACAATTCACCATCTGCTAAGCTATGAATCTCCAACCCTATACCTGCTGGTCATGTGTACGACTAAGTGGTAAAGACAAGTATACATACAGTACATACACCAGTGTTTGGAATGTAACATTCAGTTGACCTCACAGAACCATTACCTAAACCTACTTAAATATGCAATACTTTCTTAGATGAGATCTTTCTTGGATGAGAATAAATGTTTACATACAGTTGAAGTCGGAAGTTTACATACACTTAGGTTGAAGTCATTAAAACTCATTTTTCAACCACTGCACAGATTTCATGTTAACAAACTATAGTTTTGGCAAGTCGGTTAGGACATCTAGTTTGTGCATGACACAAGTACTTCTTCCAACAATTGTTTACAAACAGATTATTTCACTTATAATTCACTGTCACAATTCCAGTGAATCAGAAGTTTACATACACTAAGTTGACTGTGCCTTTAAACAGCTTGGAAAATTCCAGAAAATTATGTAATGGCTTTAGACGCTTCTGATGGGCTAATTGACATCATTTGAGTCAATTGGAGGTGTACCTGTGGATGTATTTCTAGGCCTACTTCCAAACTCAGTGCCTCTTTGCTTGACATCATGGGAAAACCAAAAGAAATCAGCCAAGACCTCAGAAAAAAAACTGTAGACTTCCACAAGTGTGTTTCATCCTTGGGAGCAATTTCCAAACGTCTAAAGGTACCACGTTCATCTGTACAAACAATAGTATGCAAGTATAAACACCATGGGACCACTCAGCCGTCATACCGCTCAGGAAAGAGACGTGTTCCGTCTCCTAGAGATCAATGTACTTTGGTGCGAAAAGTGCAAATCAATCCCAGAACAACAGCAAAGGACCTTGTGAAGACGCTGGAGGAAACGGGTACAAATGTATCTATATCCACAGTAAAACGAGTCCTATATCGACATAACCTGAAAGGCCGCTCAGCAAGGAAGAAGCCACTGCTCCAAAACCGTCATAAAAAAGCCAGACTATGGTTTGCAACTGCACATGGGGACAAAGATCATACTTTTTGGAGAAATGTCCTCTGGTCTGATGAAACAAAAATAGAACTGTTTGGCCATAATGACCATTGTTATGTTTGGAGGAAAAAGGGGGAGGCTTGCAAGCTGAAGAACACCATCCCAACCGTGAAGCACGGGGGGTGGCAGCATCATGTTGTGGGGGTGCTTTGCTGCAGGAGGGACTGGTACACTTCACAAAATAGATGGCATCATGAGGAAGGAAAATTATGTAGATATATTGAAGCAACATCTCAAGGCATCAGTCAGGAAGTTAAAGCTTGGTCGCAAATGGGTCTTCCAAATGGACAATGACCCCATGCATACTTCCAAAGTTGTGGCAAAATGGTTTAAGGAAAACAAAGTGGCCATCACAAAGTCCTGACCTCAATGTGTGGGCAGAACTGAAAAAGCGTTTGCGAGCAAGGAGGCCTACAAACCTGACTCAGTTACACCTTTTCTGTCAGGAGGAATGAGCCAAAATTCACCCAACTTGTTGTGGGAAGCTTGTGGAAAGCTACCTGAAACGTTTGACCCAAGTTAAACAATTTAAAGGCAATGCTACCAAATACTAATTGAGTGTATGTAAACTTCTGACCCACTGGGAATGTGATGAAAGAAATAAAAGCTGAAATAAATAATTCTCTCTACTATTATTCTGACATTTCACATTCTTAAAATAAAGTGGTGATCCTAACTGACTTAAGACAGGGTGTATGTAAACTTCCGACTTCAACTGTTAGTCAGGGAATAGGATTTTGTTATCAGATTAAAACAAAGTATTTAATTCTGAGTGAGACCTAGAGAATGACCCTCGTGTGAGGGGATGTGTCACATGATCATAGGGGGTCTCTCAGATGACAGTGATTTGTAGCAGAGTGAACATGGAGACCAGAGCTCATTGTCTCTGGTCTTTCTCACGCATCTCTCTTCTCCCCACTAATGTCATCGGTGTATTTTCTCTCCCTCTTGTTTAGAGCGAAGCCTTCGACATATATACCCTCTACTGTATGAACTACCCCAAGTAAGTCATACGCATGCACGCACACACGCACACATAGGGCTGTTACAGTGACCGTATTACTGCCACACCGGCGGTCACGAGTCATGAAGGCAGTCAAATTCCACATGACCGCTTAGTCACGGTAACTAGGCTTCTCCAAGATGTGATGTTGCTGAAGGGCATTAGTAGCCTACCAAACTTGCTGGTACTCAGCACTCTATTGTCCCTCTAATCACAGAAATCAATGCAAATGTAATCGAAAATCTAATCAAACACTTCATGAGAGCCCATGAGCTGATGTTGCGCAACATTTCTATAGGCTATGCAATTGTGTGAGAAAACAGAGTGATGGCCTCTATTAAAAAGAGGAGGATTCCATCAGCTTTCTATAGGCTAGGCTTACTTTATTTATTTCTCAACAAATTTTAAGGTCTTTGCTTCTCTTTACAACAGGAGTATAGCCTACCTGGCTGGCATGAAAATGAACCACAGGAAAAGCGTCCTCCATTCGGTATTTAAGTGCATAGATCATGTATTTTTCCCCATGCCCCTGTTTAGAGACAGGTGCATGATAATGGTCCATTCTAGTTCAAAACAAATGTCTCACATATTATTTAGTATATGTAAAGACAAGATTAAATCAAGAATAGTCTGATGGGTGACAATATTAGTGTGATGGTCTGGTTGAGGCTTGGCCTCAGACTCCCACTAGAGGGGGTAGGAGAGCCACAATCAGGCCATCACATTAGTGATTAGGGGAAGTCATGATCCCCAATCAGAGACAGCTGTCTAGGGTTGTCTCTGATTGGGGATAGTATGTATTTAGGCACCTCTCTCATCCACCTGTGTGTGGATCATTGTTCCTGCTTGTCTGCCTTGAAGTAGTCAGAAAGTAAGTCACTGTTAGTTAGTTTTATATCTACTCTCCTTTGTTATTTTATGCCTCGTGAGGACATCTCATAAAATAAAAAGGATGACACTCCACCAGCGCTCTGTGTATCGTCCCGTCAATTCAAACCGTGACAATTAGCCTTTCACTTGAATGATGCCCAGCTTAAGGCTAACCTATAGGCCTATATGTTTGTTATAGGTTTGTATCACAACTAAAGTGGCCAAATTATTTCTTATAATGAAGCACATTAATCCACTTTTCAACAGAGCCTAACTGGAATACATATGCAGCGCATGAGTTTCAAGTCTGGGGAAGATCATTTTCACCATAAAAATTCACATTTTTAGAATAAAAGCATAATCACATATTGTGGTCACTTTAGAGGATGGTGTTTTCTTGCAGCGCTTATAGTGTGAAGAAATAGTAGTAGCCTAATAGTTTATCAACATTTTAAGCTAAACAATCTCATCTGTTGGCTCATTGCTTAAACAGGTTTTTTGATGCTAGTGGTTGTATTAATTTGGGATCCCACAACTGTCCCAGACTATGTTTGGAATATTTATTTATTTCACAGAATATAATAGGTCAACCTTTGTACTATGGGGGATAGTAGATTGACAGGCTGGTGCTTTTACTGTTCGTTAGGCCTACTCATCTTGTTGGCTGACGAAAAGTAGATGTGGACAGTTCTTCCAATATCTTGGCATGCGCCTCGGAATTGGTTAAATGCACAGTTGTGTCCCCGATGTGTCTGTCTTCACTTGTAGCCTGTGAGAAAGACATGATCAGGTGACTGAGAGTCATGTCCTTTCTATTTTATTCAGCTATGTTCAATTGTATTCTTCATATTATAAAATAATGCCACGGAATTCTAAGCAAATCTTCTCTGCTAAATGAACTAGTGCAGCCCCTAGTCCATAAGGCACAGCATCATCAGGGCATAACATAAGGACAACTCAACGACAACAATACACTACATTTTCTTCATATCATGTTTCTTTAGACGTGTCTAAATGTAATAATGTATTTAATGAATTCTATACTGCTGTGCTCTTGGGGAAGTCATTTGACCTGATAGCTATCAGGAAGTGACCTGGGGTGAGAATGGAATGATTTCAATACAGTAGACAAGTGATGTTCAAGTATACAATTGTATATGATGGAGGAGGGGGGGGGATCATAATTGTTATGACATGTAAACAGCTTAATCTGCGTTCCAGCTGTGTATTTGATCTGCACATGTGCCAGCACCGGAGAGAGCAAGCCTCCCTCTTATGCGCGAGTGAAAGTATGCATCTTGTAAATAGTTTACAAATGTCCGAAATCAGAATCCAAAAGTATTCTAAAAAAATAACATGGTCCCTGTGGTAGAATGTTTATTTAGATTGGAGATTTTCTGCATTTATCAAAAGTCCCATCAGTATCCTGATTTCAGATGTGTCCATGTAAACAGGATTACTCCTTTTTGGAGATTGGCGCCGCCCTGTGTGGTCGCCTGTTAAGCAGCTCCAATTGTTTTTTTGCATTTTGCTGCTTGACGAAGAAATGTCCCTCTGGGATCAATAAAGTACCTATCTATCTATCTATCTATCTATCTATCTATCTATCTATCTATCTATCTATCTATCTATCTATTAGGGAAATCATTCTTCTTGCAAAGCATGTAAAGCATGGCCACTCCAATACCTTGACTTTGTTGTCCTTAAGCCATTTTGCAACTTGGAAGTATGCTTGGGGTCATTGTCCATTTGGAAGACCCATTTGCGATGTTGCTTCAATATATCCACATAATTGTTCTTCCTCATGATGCCATCTATTTTGTGAAGTGCACCAGTCCCTCCTGCAGCAAAGCACCTCCACAACATGATGCTGCCACCCCCCGTGCTTCACGGTTGGGATGGTGTTCTTCATCTTGCAAGCCTGCCCCTTTTTCCTCCAAACATAACAATGGTCATTATGGCCAAACAGTTCTATTTTTGTTTCATCAGACCAGAGACATTTCTCCAAAAAGTACAATCTTTGTCCCGATGTGCAGTTTTGGAATGAGATGTTCGACGAGCAGGTGTCCACATACTTATGGCCACGTAGCAAGAGTTCTATTGTTATACAGTTATACTGTATATTGTGCGTATAAGCATCTTTCACGGCCCATCAACTCTAATCCCACGGCAGATGTTTGAACCATTACCGTGAAGATGCGGTGTTCTACATGCACTGCTCGTAAACTGCCTCTCACGTGTCTGTCACAGAGAATAGAAGCATCATCAGATTTTGTTATGAGCCCTGAGCTATGTGAATTAACCGAAGGGTTGTTTTTAAAAAGGACCACGTTCTAGCTCATACTGAGAGATGCTGTTAACAGATACCAGAGCTTTTGTCTGAGAAAGACATCAGTCGGACAGCAAGGGGACTGCAGCAGAATGTTCTATGTAAATAGTTGGGTTCAGCCAAAAAGTGGCCCCTCTGAAGGGGGTACCGGAGGCATACACTGAACACTTTACTGTACCCTTCATGATAAGATGAAGTGCTGTCTGACATAGTGATGAGCCAACTGATGTGTCTTACTGTGGACCCCCCTTTTCCACCCCCAAAATCCACCTCCACCCCCTCTCCTCCTGGATCTCTTTCCCCAGCTCGGTGGCTGTTCTGAGGGACTGCATGAAGAACAAGAGCCTGGTGGGCTTCTTCCAGGAGAGGCAGACCACCCTGTGCCACTCTCTGCCCCTGGAGACCTACCTGCTGAAGCCAGTGCAGAGGATCCTCAAGTACCACCTCTTGTTGCAGGTCAGTATGGGTCATGGACTGTGTCAGAGAGACTATATGACGAAACTGATCCAATACTATCAATGTCAAACTTATTCAGAGAATACGACAGTATGTACAGTGCCTTCGGAAGTATTCAGACCCCTTGACTTTTTCCACATTTTGTTACGTTACAACCTTATTCTAAAATGTATTAAAAAATATTAATAATCTCAGCAATCTACACACAGTACCCCATAATGACAAAGCAAAAACAGGTTTTTAGAAATGTTTTCAAATGTATTAAAAATAAAAAACTGAAATTTACATAAGTATTCAGACCCTTTGCTATGAGACTCGAAATTGAGCTCAGGTGCATCCTGTTTCCATTGATCATCCTTGATGTTTCTACAACTTGATTGGAGTCCACCTGTGGTAAATTCAATTGATTGGACTTGATTTGGAAAGACACACACCTGTATACAGTGGGGAGAACAAGTATTTGATACTCTGCCGATTTTGCAGGTTTTCCTACTTACAAAGCATGTAAGTAGGAAAGTATCATAGGTACACTTCAACTGTGAGTGACGGAATCTAAAACAAAAATCCATAAAATCACATTGTATGATTTTTAAATAATTAATTTGCATTTTATTGCATGACATAAGTATTTGATCACCTACCAACCAGTAAGAATTCCGGCTCTCACAGACCTGTTAGTTTTTCTTTAAGAAGCCCTCCTGTTCTCCACTCATTACCTGAATTAACTGCACCTGTTTGAACTCGTTACCTGTATAAAAGACACCTGTCCACACACTCAATCAAACAGGCTCCAACCTCTCCACAATGGCCAAGACCAGAGAGCTGTGTAAGGACATCAGGGATAAAATTGTAGACCTGCACAAGGCTGGGATGGGCTACAGGACAATAGGCAAGCAGCTTGGTGAGAAGGCAACAACTGTTGGCGCAATTATTAGAAAATGGAAGAAGTTCAAGATGACGGTCAATCTCCCTCGGTCTGGGGCACCATGCAAGATCTCACCTCGTGGGGCATCAATGATCATGAGGAAGGTGAGGGATCAGCCCAGAACTACACGGCAGGACCTGGTCAATGACCTGAAGAGAGCTGGGACCACAGTCTCAAAGAAAACCATTAGTAACGCACTACGCCGTCATGGATTAAAATCCTGCAGCGCACGCAAGGTCCCCCTGCTCAAGCCAGCGCATGTCCAGGCCCGTCTGAAGTTTGCCAATGACCACCTGGATGATCCAGAGGAGGAATGGGAGAAGGTCATGTGGTCTGATGTGACAAAAATAGTGCTTTTTGGTCTAAACTCCACTCGCCGTGTTTGGAGAAAGAAGAAGGATGAGTAGAACCCCAAGAACACCATCCCAACCGTGAAGCCTGGAGGTGGAAACATCATTCTTTGGGGATGCTTTTCTGCAAAGGGGACAGGACGACTGCACCGTATTGAGGGGAGGATGGATGGGGCCATGTATCGCGAGATCTTGGCCAACAACCTCCTTCCCTCAGTAAGAGCATTGAAGATGGGTCGTGGCTGGGTCTTCCAGCATGACAACGACCCGAAACACACAGCCAGGGCAACTAAGGAGTGGCTCCGTAAGAAGCATCTCAAGGTCCTGGAGTGGCCTAGCCAGTCTCCAGACCTGAACCCAATAGAAAATCTTTGGAGGGAGCTGAAAGTCCGTATTGCCCAGCGACAGCCCCGAAACCTGAAGGATCTGGAGAAGGTCTGTATGGAGGAGTGGGCCAAAATCCCTGCTGCAGTGTGTGCAAACCTGGTCAAGAACTACAGGAAACTGTAATTGCAAACAAAGCTTTCTGTACCAAATATTAAGTTCTGCTTTTCTGATGTATCAAATACTTATGTCATGCAATAAAATGCAAATTAATTACTTAAAAATCATACAATGTGATTTTCTGGATTTTTGTTTTAGATTCCGTCACTCACAGTTGAAGAGTACCTATGATAAAAATTACAGACTTCTACATGCTTTGTAAGTGGGAAAACCTGCAAAATCGGCAGTGTATCAAATACTTGTTCTCCCCACTGTATATAATATCCCACAGTTAACAGTGCATGTCAGAGCAAAAACCAAGCCATGAGGTCGAAGGAATTGTCCGTAGAGCTCAGAGACAGGATTGTGTCAAGGAACAGATCTGGGGAAGGGTACCAAAGAATGTCTGCAGCATTGAAGGTCCCCAAGAACACAGTGGCCTCCATCATTCTTAAATGGAAGAAGTTTGGAACCACCAAGACTCTTCCTAGAGCTGGCCGCCCAGCCAAACTGAGCAATCGGGGGAGAAGGGCCTTGGTCAGGGAGTTGACTAAGAACCTGATGGTCACTCTGACAGAGCTCCTGAGTTCTCAGTAAAATGCACATGATAGCCCACTTGGAGTTTTCCAAAATGCACCTAAAGACTCTCAGACCATGAGAAACAAGATTCTCTGGTCTGATGAAACTAAGATTGAACTCTTTGGTCTGAATGCCAAGTGTCACATCTGGAGGAAACCTGCCACCATCCCTACGGTGAAGCATGGTGGCAGCATCATACTGTGGGTATGTTTTTCAGCGGCAGGGACTAGGAGACTAGTCAGGATCGAGGCAAAGATGAACGGAGAAAAGTACAGAGATATCCTTGATGAAAACCTGCTCCAGAGGGCTCAGTACCTCAGACTGGGGCGAAGGTTCACCTTCCAACAGGACAACAACCCTAAACAGCCAAGACAACGCAGGAGTGGCTTCGGGACAAGTCTCTGAATGTCCTTGAGTGGCCCAGCCAGAGCCCGGACTTGAACCCGATCGAACATCTCTGGAGAGACCTGAAAATAGCTGTGCAGCGACGCTCCACATCCAACCTGACAGAGCTTGAAAGGATCTGCAGAGAAGAATGGGAGAAACTCCCCAAATACAGGTGTGCCAAGCTTGTAGCGTCATACCCAAGAAGGCTTGAGACTATAATCGCTGCCAAAAGTGCTTCTACAAAGTACTCAGTAAAGGGTCTGAATACTTATGTAAATGTGATATTTCCGTTTTTTATTTGTTATACATTTGCTAAAATGTCTAAACATTTTTTTGGCTTTGTCATTATGGGGTATTGTGTGCAGATTGATGAGTGGAAATAAATGATTTAATCAATTTTAGAATAAGGCTCTAACGCAACAAAATGTGGAAAAAGTCAAGGTGTTTGAATACTTTCTGAATGCACTGTTTAACCCCTGTATTTTACACAGAGGAACGCGGCCCAGTTTCCCTTCAATCCAAATAATCCTGTTCCTTACTCTGCACTCCTTCTCTCTATTAGTGGAGATGTTGTGAAATGAAATAAGGACCCTATCATTAAAAACCACCAAGTCACGCAGCTGTGTTTGGACACTGATCAACGACCTAGGGTTCTCTCTCAAAGCCCACCTCTGTGGTGGTTATTCTTAAGCATGGGTAGTTGCAGTCCAATATGGCGACCAAAGTATGGGCGAGTGGGTGTGTCAAAAGGAGTGGGTGTATTAAAAAAGAAAGAAAACTATTTAACCTTTATTTAACCAGGCAAGTCAGTAGTGGGTGTATGGAAAGTGAATCGGCTAATTTCAAAGTTGGTCCATGGCCCAATTGGCCAGTGACATGAACTGGCAAAATCAATATTCTCCGCTGCTCTGTCATGTTGTCATTAAGGTGCATTGTCTCTTTTCCATAAAATACATGTTAGAATTTTCAAACTAGTTTTCATTGGGAAGGCAGATAGAGCGTTTTCATCAAAAGTAATCATCAATCAAACACAAACTCCTACTCATTATCCACGTGCTTAATCTAGCCTAGGCTATGCCACTTTTGTTTTGCGACAACTTTGACGTGGGCTTTGAACATCTGAATGAACATCTGAATCTGAATCACACCAGGGTTAAAAAATTAATGCAATCACTTTTCACCCGGTGCAAACTCCTCCCACCGGGTTAGCATCAAGGTAACCCGGGCCAGATAATTGAATCCCCTCAGTGACTAGTGCACGGGTGTTGTGTAGAGCTGCTTGCTTCCCACTGGGCAGCTGTATCCGGCGGTGGTAGCTAACATGGAGACCAGCGCACCAGTGTTGTATCGATGTGCCTGCCGACCTGCTTCCCACTGGGGAGCTGTATCACAGTTTCGCAGGCGGTAGCTAACGTGGCCATTTTTTTTTCCCTCCCATGATTTTATTTAGGACAGCAGCCTACATAAGAAATAACTAATATTGAAAACCATCACGATTTCACCTTGATACATATATACAGTCGGCAACAACACCCAGACACAATGTCCTTCGCTCTCGCTTGCCAAGCACTACTGTCCCGCAACAGTTAGAGTAAAAACACACGCACACAAGCAACAATACACACATCAGTACTTTTAATAAAAAATTGTTTTAGAACTGAAAATGTACAATTGTTGGTGTAAAACTAACATCCTGACCACGACGTGAGCGTTGCAAAATACATTTACACATACACTGGGGGCCAAAAGTTTGGAATATTACTAATTCAAGGGTTTTTCTATATTTGCACAATTTTTTACATTGTAGAATAAAAGTGAAGACGTCAAAACTATGACATAACACATATGGAATCATGTAGTAACCAAAAAAGTGTTAAACAAATCAAAATATATGTTATATTTGAGATTCTTCAAATAGCCACCGTTTGCCTTGATGACAGCTTTGCACACTCTTGGCATTCTCTCAACCAGCAGAGGGTGGCTACTTTGAAGAATCTGAAATATATGATTCCATGTGTGTTATGTCATAGTTTTGTGCAAATAAAGAAAAACCATTGAATGAGTAATATTCCAAACTTTTGGCCCCCAGTGTACATGTTATTCAATCATTGCACCCACACTGCTCACGCACGCCAACGAGCGTCTGTTGCCAGGCGCTAAAATAGAAGATGGTTCTATTTGTGATGCCGATCGCGTTACAAGTCCTGCCTCTCCCATCTCCTCATTGGTTGTTAGAAGCATTTACCCACTTGGGTGATTGAAAGAAGAAATGTTAGGCTGTGGTAATGCACGTTATTATTAAAGTTAGTTGTCAGTCGCCATATAAAGGCCTGAAGGAAGGAGGAGAAATGAAGGAAGGAGGAGAGATAACTAGAAATTATTCGGTTGACCATTTTATCTGTGTGTCCGCGTGCAAGTTGATTTTGTCCCCCCACAACAAACACAATCACAACACGCAGGTAGATATATCAAAACAAACTGAACCAATTATATTAATTTGGGGGACAGGTCGAAAAGCTTTAAACATTTATGGCAATTTAGCTAGCTAGCTTGCTGTTGCTAGCTAATTTGTCCTATTTAACAAGCTAGCTTGCTGTTGCTAGCTAATTTGTCCTGGTATATAAACATTGGGTTGTTATTTTACCTGAAACGCACAAGGTCCTCTACTGACAATTAATCCACAGATAAAACAGTCAACAGAATTGTTTCTAGTAATTTCTCCTCCTTCCTTCAGGCTTCTTTTTCTTCTTTGGGACTTCATATGGCGACTGGCAACTAACTTCCATAATAATGTGCATTACCACAGCCGACCAGTTCATCTTTCAATCACCTACGTGGGTATATGCTCCTAAAAGCCAATGAGGAGATGGGAGAGGCAGGACTTGCAGCGCGATCAATGCTTGTTGGCGCGCGTGAGCAGTGTGGGTACAATGATTGAATAACATGTATGTGTAAATTTATTTTGCAACGCGAGCGGTGTGGTCAACGTGTCAGAATCCTCTGGCTTCAAAACAGAAGTTCAAACTTTCGCGGTACGGTAGTTAACTGGTTACTCCTTTATTTTCGACACACCAATCACTTTCCTTTCGACAAACCCACATTGGGCTGCAGTTAACCCCTTGTTATATTTACACTAATAGAAGCCTAACCTCATTATTGTCCCCATGTGGCAGGAGCTAGCCAAACACTTTGATAAAAGTGACCCTGGCTACGAGGTGGTGGAGGATGCCATCATCACCATGACAGCCGTGGCCTGGTACATCAATGACATGAAGCGGAAGCAGGAGCACGCCATCAGGCTGCAGGTATGGACCACCAGTCAGGCTCTGCCCAGTCACTCACTACAGCAGTTCAGGCTGCTGGTATGGACCACCAGTCAGGCTCTGCCCAGTCACTCAATACAGCAGTTCAGGCTGCAGGTATGGACCACCAGTCAGGCTCTGCCCAGTCACTCACTACAGCAGTTCTCATTGAAAATGTAACAAAGACGTTGGATTGTGTTCCTTATCATAACATAGGCGGGTGTCAAATTCATGCACAGACTCTTCAGAGTCTTAACGATGCGCTGGTTGATATTACACTGTATTGAGGAAACTACTGGATGGCTATCTATGACTCTGAACTGGCTGTAGAGGTCAAAGGTTAAAAGTCAAAAGAGGTTAGAGGTCGCAGGGGTCTTTGGACACCTCAGTCTCCACTACATCTGTTTTTGAAGGTTAGAGGTCAATCTTGGGTCATCACAAACACTGTTTTTATTTTGGATCTGGCAGGAGATTGAGAGCTTGTTGACCAACTGGACGGGTCCAGACCTGAGTGGCTTTGGGGAGCTGGTGTTGGAGGGCTCCTTCAGGGTCCAACGGGTTAAGAAGGAGAGGGCATTCTTCCTCTTCGACAAGATGCTGCTTATCGCGAAAAAGAGGCTGGCGCATTTCATCTACAGCACCCACATATTTGTGAGTGACGTGCGGACACTGGAATGAATTGATCAGAATATTGTGTTTCTGTAAATGCTATGGGGATGTATCATTAGACACCTACACCAATCAAAAAAGTGAAATGTTTTTCTTTGTTGCTTGATTCTTTATCATGTACTGATACCCTGATTTCCCCTCCACTGTCTTCCCTCTCCTCTTTCACCCTCTCTTTCCCTCATCTCTCCACCCTCCTCTTTCTCTCATCTCCACCCTCCTCTTTCTCTCATCTCTCCACCCTCCTTTTTCTTTCATCTCTCCACCCTCCTCTTTCTCTCATCTCTCCACCCTCCTCCTTCTCTCATCTCTCCACCCTCCTCCTTCTCTCATCTCTCCACCCTCCTCCTTCTCTCATCTCTCCACCCTCCTCCTTCTCTCATCTCTCCACCCTCCTCTTTTTCTCATCTCTCCACCCTCCTCTTCCTCTCATCTCTCCACCCTCCTCTTCCTTCAGTGCTGTAATCTACTTCTAGTAGAAACCATGAAGGACTCCCTGTGTTTTAAGGTGTCCGATCAGACCATCCCCAAACAGCAGCACATTGTACAGGTACGAGTAAACCACTATCAAAGAACAGGACATTGTATTGCGTCAGACCAGTGTACCCAGGGCCGGCCCTGGGCATAAGCGATATAAGGTGTCGCTTAGGGCCCCCAGCCGCTAGCGGGCCCTCAATTTGCTTAAAAACCACAACATTTTCTCTATGCCTCATGGCAAAATGGAGAGAATTACAGGAAATGTACAAAAAAAATCTCTCTACCATCAAGAGGGGGACCACCAAATGTTTTACCCGCGAGGTGGAGGGCCCGAAAACCAAATCTCGCTTAGGTCCCCCTAAATAGCTAGGGCCGGCCCTGAGTGTACCTAAACTACCCTCCTACCCATATTACAGACCAAAAACCAGGAGGAGAAACGCCTTTGGCTGCACTACCTCAAGAGACTGATAGTGGAGAACCATCTTGCCTCTCTACCCCAGAAGGTGAGGATTACTCTAAATGCTGCCGAAATGAATGGCAATACCATTCAGCCAAATATAACACTGAAAGCTGTGGCTGAACTGAAAAAGAGAAGATTGTAATCACTCTGTTAGGGTGTGCTGCCACATCGTGGCTGTTTATAGTTACTGAAAACACTGTCGCAAGTTGAGAAAGTGTTAAAATACCATACATGTATTTTTCAGGCAAGGCAGGTACTCGGTGACAACTTCAGTCAATGTGAGTTTCATGTCATTTCAAAACATCATACATTCATAAACCTACACTTTACACTGTATATGACACCAATCATGCACAGCTTAGATTCATGCAACTCAGTAACTCGCAATTTCTATTTCACAGCTCCTCAGTTTGATCAGGATCATTTTAAAAAGTCATCTCCAAGATGCGATGAATACCATCGAGGAAGACGCCAATCAGGTCAGGACAAGCCATTCTTACCTGTAATGCACCTAGTATCTAATTTGTGTGTGAACCACTTTTGGTGATGGCTTCTTCTTTGTCATAAATCTAACAAATAACAGAGGCATTGTGTGTGTGTGTGTGTGTGTGTGTGTGTGTGTGTGTGTGGTGTGTGGTGTGTGTGTGTGTACGTCCATGTCCAGAGCCCCCAGAGTTCATCTACACCCCAGAGAAAGCCAAGAAGAGCCTTCCCTTGCTGCTGGAGGGGAACCTGTCCTACCGGCGCGGAAGGAGGCAGTCTGGTGAGGCTTCATGTCTATAGACCAGGACCCGTATCCACAAAGCGTCTCAGAGTAGGAGTGCTTATCTAGGATCAGTTTAGCCTTTTAGATCACAATGAATAAGATTATAGGGACTGATCCTAGATCAGCATTGCTACTCTGAGACACTTTGTGGATGTATGACCAGGGCCCACATACATAAAGAGTCTCAAAGCAGAAATGCTGATCTAGGATCAGTTTAGCCTTTTAGATCATTTTGTAATAAGATTACATGGAGCTGATCCTAGATCAGCAATCGTACTCTGAGATGCTTTACGAACAAGGGCCCAGAGAAGAATTACCCCACTGCACAGGACTTGGACTAAACATACAGTCAGTTGGAAAATATGAATGCATATATTTAATAATTGGAAATGACTCATTCTTGAATGCTCATGGCTGTTTCTTTCCAGCTCCAACTAAAGACTTCGAAACAGCATTTCATGGTGAGAGTGGTGAGAATGTTTGTTCAAAGGATTTTTGTTGATCTTTTTTTCTGGTAGTTCCTCAGTCTGTCACGGCTTAAATATTTGGAATGTTTTTAATGGAAAGTAAACAAACCCTTTTTTGTTTCACCCCAACCACTGCTATCTTCTCATGAAATCCAGTCTCTTCAAAGGTAAGCTTGATTCAGACTTGTTTTGCCCTTAACCACCCACACAACAGTCATACACCTCAGATGATATCACATTGGCAAGAATGACTTGCAAGAATTACTGTAACCAAATCCCTATTGAGTAGTACACCTTCCCTTCCTGACATGCACATGTCCATCTCCACAGGCTGGCAGCAAGGGGGAGCTGTGTCCTGGGGCAGATAGCCTTGGGTCCTCAGGCAGCACCAGCACCCTGGCCTCCTCTTTGATCGAGGTGGAGGCTGAGGCTGAGTGGCTAGACCCCTGCATGGGCCTGGAAGAAGAGCATCTATCCCCACTGAGCCCCCCACCCACTCTCTCTATCACCGAGGAGATCATGCAGTTCATCAACCAGAGCCGTGCGCGAGAGGGCATGACCGAACTTAAGCATGACATAGTATGGGTGGGCTATACTGTCTTTCACAATTCACACACTATTAAAACAGTTGCCATGGATTTGAAGCAACCTGTGTCACTTGTCTAGTCACTAGACATTAGTGTCTAGTTTTATGAGCTATCAGTTCCTTCCTGAGTTAGTGCTGCATTACTTCCCCATGTACGTATTGTAGGAGCTGCAGGGATGACTGACATTTTTGTGTCTGTTTCTGTCTCTCCAAAGGATTCACCCCTGGATGAGTCTCTGGAGGACCAAGCAAGTGAGCCACATCAATGTCCGGTTGCTCAGCAAGGAAATTACCTGCCGCTTGCTTCTCCTACGGAAGAGACTTACGAGTTGCAAGACCCCCATCCCAATGGTCCAGAGGAGATAACAGTGCAACAGGAGGGGAGAAGAACCAAAATGGAAGACCAAACTCTTCCACCCCGTCTGTCCAGTGAGGAGGAGGAAGAGGAGGAGGGTCGTGAAGAGGGAGAGTCAACACCTTTGCCAGCTGATGTCATAGAGGTGATGCCTCGGGAGGAGAGCAGATCAGCCAAAGAAACTGAGACAGTTGGGGAAAGAACTGTATCAGAGG
Organism: Thymallus thymallus; assembly: GCA_023634145.1. Taxonomy (NCBI): domain Eukaryota; kingdom Metazoa; phylum Chordata; class Actinopteri; order Salmoniformes; family Salmonidae; genus Thymallus; species Thymallus thymallus. Next base: position 2,935,525 of record CM042379.1, read on the forward strand.
TGGAGGACAAGCAAACGATCAAAACCGAGACACCGCTCTCTCCTGTAAGCCTCCCTGACAAAAAAGAGAAGGAGAAGGAACTCTGCTTTGACCTTCCAAACGAGGACAAGCCCTCAGAAGCTCCTCTCTCTCCTCTCTCCGGCCCAGAACACACTGTCCAGAGCTCTTTGCCGCCCAAGAAAGAGACCCAGCTCACCAAGTCCGACAGGCAGATCATCGAGAAGATCCGCAGCTACTACGAAGCGGCTGAGGCTGAGGCAGGAGAAGCAGGAGAAGGTGATGGCAGCCCCACCACCAGGAGAAACAGCTTCTCCCTCATTATCCCCACCGGCCTGGTCAAAGACTCTGTGTCCCGCTTTTCTGTCTTTGGCCACCAGGACAGCCTGTGTGACTCGGAGAGTGGGCGCTCCGATGGGGGGGCAGAACCAGAGCCTGAGTCAGAACTGCCCTCCCCCCTTCCGTTAGTGCCTGACCAGGGAGAGGGCATCCTCAGCCCAGACTGTTCCTCCACTTCTGCTGCTGGTTCCCAGGAAGAGCACAGCCAGGCACCAAGTCAGGGTGAGCCTGCTGTAGAGGGATGTAGCAGGTTTGAGCCAGGGAATGAGCTGATGAAGGAGAGGAAAGAGAAGGAGAATGAGAAACTAGGAGCCGCTTTTAGCACAGAGAGGGAAATCATACCAAGCCTGTCAACATACATCACCAAAGAACCCTCATTCAGTGACAAAGCAGCCAAAGTGATCACAAAAGACCAGCACGTAATCAACGGCCATGGACCAAGTCCAAGTGATTCAGACGCAGAACCTAAAGACGCAGAGAAATACTCCACTGTCCCTCCACCGACAGGCCTCCATGACAGTAAGACTGGCCCGGTGTCCCAGGCTGGGTGGGGTAGAATCACTGGGAACCTAGAGGGCCTACCCAGCCAGATCAAGGTGGGCCGCTGGTCCCGCCACTGTAAGATGGTGTCCTCCAGCCAGACCCTGTTCGAGGGGGCAGCGGTTGCAGACGTGGCGGGGATAGGCCTGTTCGAGGCCAGCCCCGGTGATCCATGTCTGGTGGAGAACTCAGATAGGATCCTCAGTAAGGTTCAAATGCTGGCTCGCATGTACAGCGCCAAGGCCAGCAGCATGAAGGTGCCACTTCACCACAAGAGGGTGTGTGTGGGCCGTGCACCGTGGACCGCCACCACTAGGCACAGTGTCCCTCCTCAAGCCCAGCCGCCACAGCAGCATCAGGAGGAGAAGACTACAGTCAAGAGAGCTCAAAGACATTCTACTGGTCAGTACCTTTAACATCCTCTAGAAATGGCTGTGTTTTGATTTAGTAATGTAGTAGTGATGAGATCTAAAGACTTGTTGGTATCTTATTGTTGAATTTTCTCTGAGTTGTTTTTGTAAAATGATTGATACTGAAAGTAAAGCCTTCATATGGTTGGTCAGGAAACATAACAAATAAAATAACATGCAAAGCCTCCATTTTGTTTATCAGTGAATGACAGTGTTTAGGCTGTTTGTTTTTTGTTTTACAGGTTGCCAAGAGATTACTTCAGTTTCATCAGAACCCCAGCTCTTTGGCCACGTCCTTGTCTGCGAACAGCTGTCCCCCACCTACCACCAGCAGGAGAACAACTGCGTCCTGACCGGACCCAGAGACAGTGTTTCCAACCAGGGGTCCACGTCCATTGCCTCTCCCCCCTCCTCCCCTCTGACCACCTCACCAAAAACCACTCAGGTTGGGCCTGAGGAGGTAGTGACGACTGCTGTGGAGGGGAAGCTTATGGAGAACCAGTCTGAGGAAGTAATCTCAGAAGCTGAGATGCGGAGGCCTCACCCTAAGAGGGTCTACCCGGTCCAGGAAGGCCCCATTCAAGGGGTAGGGTTGGAGGTTCCAGCTGATGGTTATCCAGGGACCCCAGAGAGGTCTGTGAATCTCAGCAAGACTCAGGCAGAGCAGAAAGGACATAATCTGTACTCCATCAGGGAAGATCCTGCTCCGGGGGCAGCAGCAGCCTCTTTAGCAGGTCCATGTGGGGACAGAGACAGGTCTCCAGGGGTTGGAGATGCTGAGGAGCTACTGAAGACAATTCAAAAGCGGGCTCCAACTGATCCAGAGACAAGCCAGGTGGTGAAGCCAGACATAGACAGTTTAAACACCAAGATAATGTCGCCTTATGTGGCCAGTGGGGCTGAGAGGGGGAGCTCACCCCAGATGGCCGCTGGTCATCAAAGCAAAGCTGAATCCATCAAAGAGAAGTCACGAGATGGCACTCTAGATGATCGGGATGTTTCACCTGCAGTGTCAAAGATTTCCACTCACATCTCTGACATATCCACACAACAGAGGTCCGTCTCTGGGCTAACTGAGGGGTCAAACCCCTTAGTGTGGCATCCCACTCAGTCACCTATGACTGAACCCGTGCAAGCAACACATGCATCTGGTCAGAGAGTTAAGGAAAGTCATGTCCCAGAGGATTCCAAAGGAAAACAGGGGGACATGGTTCCCTGTCCATGGTCATTGCTCCAAAGCCCGACGCCTATACCTCCACCAGGGGTGCAGTCCTCCGACTGTCTGCCTAAGTTCACCAGCCAAAGACCACCCAACCTGCACCTGCCCACTACCATGGGCAGAAAGAGCCATCCTATGAATTGGAACGGATCAAACAATGGCGCGCTCCCCAGCCAAAGGTACAGTATTTAATAGGACTTAATACAGCAGTAACCCAATTTCACCAGTCCATAGCTTAATTCTTCCACTAATAGTTCTTGTCGATAATAGGCAGAATCTATTGCACACCCTAAACCGATGTGTGAAGGTGCTGGAGGCAAAACTGTAGAAATATTAAAGAAATGTGCATCTGACTGAAAGTGTGCTGTTTCTCCACTGAGATTTATGAAAGAAATTCCATGAATCAGATAAGTGTTATTCACAGAGTACATGAAAAAAAAGCATGTTAGTGATTTACAGAGCCTTCTTGACTTATTCCACATTTTGTTGTTACAGCCTGAATTCAAAATTTATTAAATTCATATTTTTTCCTCACACAGTACAAAGTTTGGCAAATGTATAAAAATTAAATACATAAATATCTTATTTACATAAGTATTCACACCCCTGAGTCAATACATTTTAGAATCACCTTTGGCAGTGATTACAGCTGTGAGTCTCACAAGCATTTCGCTACACCCGCAATAACATCTGCTAACCATGTATGTGACCAATAACACTGGATTGTAGAATACTTTCTTTTTGCAATTCATTGCTAGACAGCTATTTTCAAGTCTTGCCATAGATTTTCAAGCCGATTTAAGTCAAAACTGCCCCTCAGAAACATTCACTGTCATCTTGGTAAGCAACACCAGTGTAGATTTGTCCTGTTGAAAGGGGAATTTGTCTCCCAGTGTCATTTGGAAATCAGACTGAACTAAGTTTCTCTAGAGTGTTGCCTGTGCTTAGCTCTATTCTGTTTATTTTTACCCTAAAGAACTCTCTAGTCCTTGACGAATACAAGCATACCCAGAACAATATGCAGCCACCACCATGTTTGAAAATATGAAGACTGGTACTCAGTGATGTGTTGTGTTGGATTTTCCCCAAACATAACGCTTTGTATTCAGGACATAAAGCTTATTTCTTTGCCACATTTTTTGCAGTATGACTTCAGTGAATTATTGCAAACAGGATGCATGTTTTGGAATAATTTGTATTCTGTACAGGCTTCCTTCATTTCACTCTGTCATTTAGGTTAGTATTGTGGAGTAACTACAATGTTGTTGATCCATCCTCAGTGTTCTCCTTTAACAGCCATTAAACTCAAACTGTTTATAAATCAACAAATCCCTGTCACAGTCGGGTGTGTATTGAGTAGACCAAGGCGCAGCGCAGCGATAGTTCGACATCATTTATTAAAGTATAATCTATACTTGATGTGAACTATACAAAATAACAAAGATACAATTACAAACGCAACACACACTTACTTCGATCACGGGACAATGAACCACGCCATGGGAGTGGAACAGACACATATAAGTAGGATCCCTAATTAGGGATCCCACACACAACACCACACAGAAATAGAACATGAAGAACTGCCAGACTCTGACCATAGAATTATAGAGAAGCAATAGGCTTCTCTATGGCCAGAGCCTGACAATCCCTGAGCGGTTTCTTTCCTCTCTGGCAACTGAGTTAGGAAGGACGCCTGTATGTTTGTAGTGACTGGGTGTATTGATACACCATTCAAAGTGTAATTAGTAACTTCACCATGCTCAAAGGGATATTCATTGTCTACTTTTTTAAAATTTGTATCCAGCTACCAATGGTGCCCTTTGCAAGGCACCTCCCTGGTCTTTGTGGTTGAATCTGTGTTTGAAATTCACTGCTCGACTGAGGGACCTTAAAGATAATTGAAATCATGTCTAACACTATTATTGCACACAGAGTCCATGCAACTTATTATGTGACTTGTTAAGCACATTTTTACTCCTGAACTTATTTAGGTTTGCCATAACAAAGGGGTTGAATAACTCAAGACATTTCAGCTTTTAATTTTGTATTAATTTGTAAACATTTCTAAAAACATAATTCCATTTGTACATTACGGAGTATTGTGTGTAGGCCATCAATTTAATCAATTTTACATTAAGGCTGTAACACAACACAATGGGGAAAAAGTAAAGGGTTGTGAACACTTTCTGAAGGCTCTGTAGATGCAAAGTATGTGAGAATATGTATGTCCATCGCTTTAGAGGTCGTATCAAGTAGGAAAATGTTCCAGAGTTCTTATTTGGCTGTATAACAAAAATAAAAATACATTGTTTAGTTTTATTCTGTATACATCACAGCTAAGAGCTGAATTACAAAAGAAGTCCCTCCAGGATTTCTCAGGGATTTTTTTGTGATATTTTGCATGTGATGATTTAGTCAAATTTATAGCGAAAATGCACTGACGAGGAAAAAGGTTTGTTGACGTGTGGCTTGATTGAACCATATTATGTGGTGAATGTGCGGTAATATTCGATGATTTGGCTTTTCTATGCTGAAATAGTGCAGTGATTGGTAAAATTTGCAAACCCTCGCATATGATATTTGAAATAGTTGATTTTGCATAAAGCATTTCCACCGCAGAATCCTGGAGGGACTGATTAATCAAGTCCATTAATGTCCTTTTCTCTATGCTTTCCTTTGGTTATAGACTACCACCTTCTCCACTGAAGTCCAGAGAGCCAGGCCAGGATCCATCACTCCCATCCATCCATGCCTCAGGGTTGTCCCCCGTCAGACGGCCTTCCTCCCAGCCCTCACTGGAGAGATCAGCCACCATGCCTCCAGGCATTGGCCATCCCATGGATGCCAAGCCCCCCTCTGCCTTCAGCTCCAGCCCCAGTCTCCGCCATCGCTCTCCCTCCCCCATCAGGGGATTCCCCTGCTCCTCTCCCACCCCTTCTGGCTTGACCAAGTCCCTGGCTGCCTCCTTCATCAGCCAGTCCATCAGCCAGAGTCTGGCCAAGAAGTATGCTCGTCTCCAGGACCAGGCCACCCCTCCTCCAGACAGTCCAGCCCCTCTGGCTCCCGCTCCCACTGCATCCCCACTCAGGAGGAGGTCTCCCTCCCCCAAACTCACCTCTGGCCCTAGCGGCCCCCCTCTGAGTCCTGGCTATGCCCATGCTTCCTACTCCAGAGATGGCAGCCAGCCACCTAATTGCCCCCCTTCCCCTCTCCGGTCTAATTCACTCCGCTACAGCCCATGTGTATCTCCAGCCCCAGCCTCCCCACCGTACCGCATCCCCAGCCCAGCCCCTCCAGTCAGCCTGCATCACACCGCCTCTTCCTCTGCCTCTCCCCGGCCCAGGCCTGCTGCCCTAGATCAGCCACGTGATATTGGTTTGAATGGAAACAGCAACAACAATAACAGCACTAACGGAGGATGGGCCGTGAATCACCGGAAGCCACCGTTAGCGAGTGCCAATAGTATACCCCATCCCCATGATCCTCTTTGGAGTGGTTCGACTCACACTCCCAACAGGGTGGCAAGGCCCTTCTCTGCCTCAGAGCCCAGCTCACGAGTGCAGTCCCCGTCCCCTTCTCCCTCCCCATCTCCATTCAGCAGGATCTGCTCCCCTCCCCAAGTCCAGAATCATACAGGCCCCCTGATGAACAAGCCCCCCAACCCTAGAAGCACACAGGCAGGAGGGGCTAGCCCTTTCAACCACCTGGGCCTCTCCTTGGAGCTCCCTAGGGCCTCCTTAGCCTGCTCCTCAGGCATCCCCTCCCCTTGTATCACCTCCCCTCCGCCCATCGGGGTTCCTGCCAATGTCTGGGGAGTCGCCGCTCCTCAGCCACGGAATGCCAAATTGGCATTCCCTTCCTCCTCCATAGCCTCATCCACATGGAGAGATGGCTTATCCCCCTCCCGTTCCTGCACCACCTCCCCTCCTCCATCTTGTCTCTCCCCATGCTCTCCAACCCCTTCTCAGAACCTGAGGAGGACCAAGGGAAGCAGCCTGGCTGACCGACCACCCAGCCCAGTCAGGAATGGGAGGAGGTCGTGGGGAGAGAGCGGAGGGCGCAGTTCTGTAGGTGCAGAGCAGGATTCTGGGATGATGAGCCCCCGAGGGGGATCCTACTCCTACAGCGGCTCCCCATCCTGCCTCAGCCACGGGGCCTTGTCTCCTGTCAGACTGGCCCCTGGGAAGAGCACCCACGGCGGGCAACACTTCACCAGCATCGCCTGGCCCGACGTGCGAGAACTCCTGACCAAGTATGACAGTGGGGACAGCCCTGACCGGAGTGCTCCAACCTCCCCTGTCTGGCCTCAGGATGAGTGGGGTGACGCAGACCTTGGGGAGGACAGTTGCCGGAGCCGCCTGATCTGTGCCTCCCCAGCCCCAGACATGGGCGCACCCATCCAGTACCCCCACAGGAGTGAGCCAAAGCTAGAGGACACCTCCTCAACGCAGGCAGCCAAAAGGACTCTTAAAACAAGCTATGCTACCACTGTGAACCTGCAGATTGCTGGCAGTGGACGAATCACTTCCTTCAGCAACACCCAGGTGAGCCTGAGCCAGACCTTAGCCCCTGTGGTAGACAGCCAGGGCAGACGGAGGGTCAGCATCAATGCCTGCAACCTTACCCTTCCCGTTCCCCAGAACTGCAAGAGGCTGTGAGGGGCTGCGACTGAGGGACCTCCTCCAAGGTGCCTTATGCCTCAGTGAAAGTCTAAATAGGCACTTTACCCTGAAACAGTGGTGTTCATAGGGATCCTATGAGATATGACTCCAGGTCATATGGTAATGAATTACATTAGACTTAATTGGACAGTAGACTGAATCACCTGTTCTTCCAGATGACAATCTGACAATATCAGGGATTCTGCAACCAACCCCACATACCACAGTCTGGCCACCTTTACCACTGTCCAACAGGACACCGACTGAACCCACAGACAAATGGGTTTGCGTTTTTATCAGTCTTTTTGTTCTTGTTTGTTCTTTCAAAATCAATTCTGCTAATTATGTAAAGAAATAAAAAAAAAAAATGTATTGTTTACCAAACTCCTGTGTTTGAGCTTGTGGCTGGCATGGTGAAAATTGTCAATTATTTTCATTTATTTATGTCTGCATTTCTGGCACTTAATTTTGTCTTTATTTTGCACAATGTCCTCAGCTGTGTTTGTAGTTAAGACGTGTCTGTGAATCTTTTATTTCAGACCAAATCATGATGTTGATGTTTTTATGTGTTCTAACCCATGTTTTTGTTGAAGTTTTATCAGTGGTTCATGTTGAAAAATACATGATTTATTTGGTTACATAAGAGCTGAAAATAAGGGCAACACATTTCAGGGAAAAATAAAGAAAATGAATGTGGTGACTGAACCAACATTCATTTTTATTGCTACACAACACAGTGCCTTTAGGCTACAATGCCCATGTTGATAGCATAGGCCTAACTACTTTTTTAAGTACAGTATTTAAATATGAGATTTGAAATTGTGCTCCTGTGGTCAAAAGACTCCAAGAACAACCACTGTCTATTACTTATGTGATTATCCAATAATAACAAATATTAAATACCCTTTGATGTTGTCTGTCTCCTTTATAAATTCTCCAATTATACCTTATGATATCAATATCCTGGAAAACATATTGTTGTGGAAATGCAGAACTAAGGACTCAAATTTCAATGTAAATGAAGCCATCTTTATTATCACAGCGTGAGAGGTTCACAAACTCTGAAAAGGGCGTTCCCTTTCAGTCCTTATATACTGCTACACAGACAAGTTAAACATGAATTACATTATTCATTAAGGTTGGTTCCCTCATGTGACTGATCAGGAAGGCTAGCTCTGTTCTGGGGATGAGCCTTGACACTCTAGAGGAGGTGGCGGAGAGACGGATCCTGGCCAAACTGCTGGCCATCATGGACAACGTCACCCACCCTCTGCATGCCATGGTTATGACGCAGAGGAGCACATTCAGTCACAGACTGATCCCACCACGGTGTGCCAGAGAGCTCTACAGAAGGTCCTTCCTGCCGGCGGCTATTAAGACTATTTAATGCCTCACTGGGGTGCCGTGCTGTCAGCAACATAGACCTGGAACTGTTGGGGTGTTATGACCTAGTTTAACAATTAGGCACCTAATTTTATTTAACCTTTATTTAACTAGGAAAGTCAGTTAAGAACAAATTCTTATTTACAATGACGGCCTACCAGTGAACAGTGGGTTAACTACCTTGTTCAGGGGCAGAACATCATATTTTTACCTTTGTTGGGGTGTTTTTATACTAATTATTATAATAGTTAACAGATAATATGCTTGACCAATAGTAGACATTTATTCGTGCCAATGCTGTGCTTCTGAGAAAGGATGATTGTTCGCTTTCATGTTTACTCCCCGCAGCTGGTCTGGGCATGTAGGCAAGGACATGGGATAGAGATAAACTTGAGGAAAAGACAGACTCATTGTCTTTCTTCTCTCCTGGTCCCACGACCTAATACAAAGAGCCTCTGAGAGGTGGCTACAGATCTTCTGCCCATCCTGTACTCCTTCCAAGAGCACGGTTGTGGGGAGTCAGGAGAGAACGGAGACTAGCTTGGGAGAGAGGAGTGACTATGTATGTTGTGTAAGAATGAAACAGTTTTTATACTAATTAGCAATAAACTAATTATTAGCAAAAACAGTAACTAAAATTACTAGAAAAACTATAGCATTTGATTAGTAGCATACAATAGTTATTAACATAACAAAACTGTGCATTTAAGTTCCAATTATAAAAACATGTAGGTTTAGCTCTGAACTTCAGATGCTCTGAACTGCAGGTGTTCCTTATCTAACTTTGGATGTTCCCTGGCAAGAGGCCTTTCTCGGAAACACCTCTGATAAAGCGCTCTGAACTCGAGATGGACCCTGCTAGCAGGATAAAGGGGTCAGATGGACCTCCAGTGAAAGTGATACATGCACCCCTAGTAAAATGGTTAGGTACCACAGAACTGTATTTAATTAGGTGGACAGGATGTAGCCCCACAGAACTGAATTTAATTAGGTTGACATTAATTATATCCTAACTTTACGTAATCCTAGATAAAGACGCATCCTCAACTTTAGAAGTCCTATTTAATTGGGAACAAGTGATGTCATCAATGGAAAATGTACATTATACTGTTTGAATGATGAACCATGTTATGTACTCCCGCCACCAAAATCATGAAGAGCCAACAGGTGTTTCTTTTTAATTAGACGATGTTTGGGTTTCGCCACCCTTGTCTACAAAGATGGAGGAAAGAGGAGAAAGATGAGACAATGGTGGCAGAAATAGGAAGAGCAGGAGGGGTCAGATGTGCCTTATGAATAATCATTTGTAACCAGTATAAAAGATCAGAACAATGAAAAAACAGGTAGTTGTATCCTGCAGGCCAACTCGACTTTATTATGTTTTGTAATAAAGTCCGTCTTTATTCTACAAGCTCCAAGAGTGCATTATTTTTTAAGAATAGAATTGGGAAGGCGTTTTTGCCACGACACCTTGTCAGCTCGGGGATTCAATCCAGCAACCCTCACTGATTCCACAGCACCCAACTCTGTTTTCACCCACCCTGAAACCACAAATGGACTAGCCAAAAGGCAAGGGTCCACTTTTTCCAAAAACTTCACTCCTACTGTCACAGACTCATCTTTATCCTGAACCTAGGTCCAAGCCTCAGGCTCAGAGAACTTCACAAGGCAACCTCCAATACGCCCTCATTCACTTCCATTTCTCCTGCTGTCTTCAACTCCCTCTGCTTGCATTTTCTACCATTCTTCTTTAACAACCATCTCCCTCTTTTCCAGTCTCCATATATTTTTCGGAAGTGGGTGAATGATTATGAAGAATAGTGAAGTTCGGCTCTTTTTACTGACTCGGATCTTTTCGACTCGTTCAGTCAAATTAACTAATCTTTCGACTCATTTCGTTCATTTGAGTCAGTAATGCCGAGAGCATGCAGGAGGACTTATCTTTCTCGACAGTTGTTGGTCGGAGCACGTCTCCAGAGTCACCAGAGATGACCGTATTAATCCTACTGTAGAGCCAATCAGAAAAATGAATCATGACTCACGATTCAGTAAAAGAGTTGTTCAAAAAAAAAAAAATCATTCGCGAACTGCACATCACTAATAAAGGACTGGATCACTAATAAAGGACTGGATCACTAATAAAGGACTGGATCACTAATAAAGGACTGGGGGTTGTGGTTGCGGTAGTCGTGCTCTGAGCATGTGAAATAAATATTATACATTTAAGCTACACAAATTGAACTTCAACTATTGATTTTAAAAAGTGTTCTAGGTGAAGTCATCTGCTTCTTGACGGGATTACTTTTGTTTTCACTTTGTACCTACGGTGCAAACTTCAGTGGTCTCTCGAGATGATTTACCATGCCCCGGTAAGTTGTTGCTGTATGTATGAACCAGTAGCCGACTGTAATAGATAATACTTTTTGCATTTCTTGAGAGTACCTATCCCAAATGCCACTGGAAAAAATGGAATTATCTTCTTTGAACACATGGCTCTGTGACTCAGTTTTATAGTAGGCTAGGCTGTATGAGACTCTTATCAATTCCCGACAGTAGAACTCATGAATCCTGTGGTGTTTAGTCGAATGATCTGCTACCTGTTGTGCAATAATGACCAATAATTAGCACAGATGGCAATTGGTTACATATCTATACTATTGTCGATTTTCTTCGCTACTACATTTTAGGTTTCCGATTTTCTTAATGTTATGCTCAAAATAAGTGCGTGTTTTGTATGTTTGTTTATTTTTCCCAGTTTTTGTGTTTGTAATGTCATGTTGAGCCATTTATTTCTCTTTATAGTTTATTCGCCTAAGCATGACCTTCATCCACATAGCATTTTTATTTCACCAAACGTAGCTTTTTTTGTGTCAGCAATTAGACATCGCTCTTAAAGGGGACTAGTTACCCTACTGTATCATGCCAATTTCATTATGTCATTTCGCTCCCAAGTCAGGTGTGTTCATAAATTCACTCTGTCAGAGTGTGCTCAGTGAGCTCGTAAATTCACAGCATTGTCAGATTGTCCAGAAGTCAAATCCAATTTGATTGTTCACATACATTGCGGGTGTAGCGACATAGTAATATCCAATACACACAATGCTCACTTATCTAAAGTAAATGAATGGAATTAAGAATCTACAGTTGAAGTCGGAAGTTTTAGAAGTTTACATACACCTTAGCCAAATACATTTAAACTCAGTTTTTCACAATTCCTGACATTTAATCCTAGTAAAAATTCCCTGTCTTAGGTCAGTTAGGATCACCACTTTATTTTAAGAATGTGAAATGTCAGAATAATATTTTAGAGAATGATTTATTTCAGCTTTTATTCTATTCAGTTCTGTCCACAATGTTCTATAGGATTGAGGTCAGGGATTTGTGATGGCCACTCTAATACCTTGACTTTGTCAGGGCCTAACGGAGGCCAGGTCTCTGACTCCCTCTAGTGGACCTGACAATAATACAGGGAGTTTTGGTTGGTTTTGGTCAATCCCCAATTAGAGGCAGCTGTCTTGAGTTGTCTCTAATTGGGGATTCTATTTATGTTCCCATCGCATCCACCTGCGTGTGGATCATTGAGTTGTCTGTGTGCGCTTGCTGCCAGTCCACGGTATTCTATTGTGTTTCTTGTTTTGATAGTTTGAGTGTATTATAGATAAACATGTCTGCATGTACCTCTCGCTCTGCTCCTCGTTCCCTACCCATGCACTGTGACAGATTTTGTTGTCCTTAAGCCATTTTGCCACAACTTTGGAAGTATGCTTGGGGTCATTGTCCATTTGGAAGACCCATTTACAACCAAGCTTTAACTTCCTGACTGATGTCTTGAGATGTTGCTTCATTATATCCACATAATTTTCCTTCATCACGATGCCATCTATTTTGTGAAGTGCACTAGTCCCTCCTGCAGCAAAGCACCCCCACAACATGATGCTGCCACCCCCCTGCTTCACGGTTGGGATGGTGTTCTTCGGCTTGCAAGCCTCCCCCTTTTTCCTCCAAACATAACGATGGTCATTATGGCCAGTTCTATTTTTGTTTCACCAGAGGACATTTCTCCAAAAAGTACAATCTTTGTCCCCATGTGCAGTTGCAAACGTAGTCTGGTTTTTTTATGGCGGTTTTGGAGCAGTGGCTTCTTCCTTGCTGAGCGGCCTTTCAGGTTATGTCGATATAGAACTCGTTTTACTGTGGCTATAGATACTTTTGTACCCGTTTCCTCCAGCATCTTCACAAGGTCCTTTGCTGTTGTTCTGGGATTGATTTGCACTTTTCGCACCAAAGTACATTGATCTCTAGGAGACAGAACACGTCTCCTTCCTGAGCGGTATGACGGCTGCGTGGTCCCATGGTGTTTATACTTGCGTACTATTGTTTGTACAGATGAACGTGGTACCTTCAGGCGTTTGGAAATTGCTCCCAAGGATGAAGCAGACTTGTGGAGGTCTACAATAACTTTTCTGAGGTCTTGGCTTATTTATTTTGATTTTCCCATGATGTCGAGTAAAGAGGCACTGAGTTTGAAGGTACATCCACAGGTACATCTCCAATTGACTCAAATGATATCAATTAGCCTATCAGAAGCTTCTGAATTTTCCAAGCTGTTTAAAGGCACAGTCAACTTAGTGTATGTAAACTTCTGACCCACTGGAATTGGATACAGTAAATTATAAGTGAAATAATCTGTCTTTAAACAATTGTTGGAAGAATTACTTGTGTCATGCACAAGGTAGATGTCCTAACCGACTTGCCAAAACTATAGTTTGTTAACATGAAATTTGTGGAGTGGTTGAAGAATGAGTTTTAATGACTTCAACCTAAGTGTAGGTAAACTTCCGACTTCAACTGTATGTACAGCGGGTGAAATAAGTATTGAACACGTCACCATTTTTCTCAGTAAATATATTTCCAAAGGTGCTATTGACATGAACGTTTCACCAGATGTTGGTAACAACCCAAAACATACAGAAACCAAAACAAATAAGTTCAGAAATTAAGTTATGTGTAATAATGTGAAATGACACAGGGAAAAAGTATTGAACACATGAAGAAAGGGAGGTTCAAAAAGTCATGGAAAGCCAAGACAACAGCTGAAAACTATCAGTAATTATAAAGCAATCCAGTAATTATGGTAATTACTTTGTAAGCTTTGAGGATAACATAGTGCCACCGCCACCGACATGGCCCGCTACCAAGGACTGTGGGCTCTCCTTCTCCATGGCCGAAGTAAGTAAAACATGTAAACGTGTTAACCCTCACAAGGCTGCCGGCCCAGACGGGATCCCTAGCCACTTCCGCAGAGCATGCTCAGACCAGCTAGCTGGTGAGTTTATGGGCATATTCAATCTCTCCCTATCCCAGTCTGCTGTCCCCACATGCTTCAAGATGGCCACCATCGATGACGGGACAGCCTACAGGGAATAGGTGAGGGCTTTTGGAGTGTGGTTCCTTGAAAACAACCTCTCACTCAACTTCAACAAAACAAAGGAGATGATCGTGGACTTCAGGAAACAGTAGAGGGAGCACGCCCCTAAACACACCGACGGGACCGCAGTGGAGTAGGTGGAAAGCTTCAAATTCCTTGGCGTACACATCACTGACAAACTGAAATGGACCACCCACACATACAGTGTGGTGAAAAACAGAGCCACTTCAACCTCAGAAAGCTAAAGAAATGTGTCTTGTCACCTAAAACCCTCACAAACGTTTACAGTTGCACAATTGAAAGCATTGTGTCGGGCTGTATCACCGCCTGGTATGGCAACTGCACCTCCCGCAACCGCAAGGCTCTCTAGAGGGTGGTGGGGTCTCCCCAACGCATTACCGGGGGCAAACTACCTGCCCTCCAGGACACCTACAGCACCCGATGTCACAAGAAGGCCAAAAAGATAATCAAGGACATCAACCACCCGAGTCACTGCCTGTTCACCCCGCTATCACCCAGAAGGCGAGGTCAGTACAGGTGGATCAAAGCTGGGACCGAGAAACTGAAAAACATATTTATCTCAAGGCCATCAGACTGTTGAACAGCCATCACTAGCACATTAGAGGCTGCTGCCTATAAACACTGATTAGAAATCACTGGCCACTTTAAGGAATGGAACACTAGTCACTTTAATAATGTTTACATATCTGGCATTACTCATCTCATATGTATATACTGTATTCTATACTATTCTACGGTATCTTAGTCCATTCCGCTCTGACATCACTCGTCCATATAGTCTTAATTCATTTGATTTGATTTGAGTTCACGCATCGAACTTAACAAAATGTGGAAAAAGGGAAAGTACATTTAAACTCATTTTTAATCCTAGTAAAGATTCCCTGTTTTAGGTCAGTTAGGATCACCACTATATTTTAAGAAGGTGAAATGTCAGAATAATAGTAGAGAGAATTATTTATTTCAGCTTTTATTTCTTTCATCACATTCCCAGTGGGTCAGTAGTTAACATAAACTCAATTAGTATTTGGTAGCATTGCCTTTAAATAGTTTAGCTTGGGTCAAATGTTTCGGGTAGCCTTCCACAAGCTTCCCACAATAAGTTGGGTGAATTTTGGCCCATTCCTCCTGACAGGACTGGTGTAACAGTCCTTGCTGGCACACACTTTTTCAGTTCTGCCCACAAATGTTCTATAGGATTGAGGTCAGGGCTTTGTGATGGCCACTCCAATACCTTGACTTTGTTGTTCTTAAGCCATTTTGCCAACACTTTGGAAGTATGCTTGGGGTCATTGTCCTAACCGACTTGCCAAAGCTACCGTTTGTTAACATGAAATCTGTGGTGTGGTTGAAAAATGAGTTTGAATGACTTCAACCTAAGTGTATGTAAACATCTGACTTCAACTTTATGTGGAATATTACTCATTCAAGGGTTTTTCTTTATTTGCACTATTTTTTACATTATGTGGCGGTCCTTAACCAGCTTCATGAGGACTGCCATAGGAAGGGAAGACCCAGAAATACCTCTGCTGCAGAGGATAAGTTCATTAGAGTTACCAGCCTCAGATTGCAGCCAAAATAAATGCTTCACAGAGTTCAAGTAACAGACACATCTCAACATCAACTGTTCAGAGGAGAATCAGGCCTCTGTGGTCGAATTGCTGCATAGAAACCACTACTAAAGAACACCAATAAGAAGAAGAGACTTGCTTGAGCCAAGAAACACAAGCAATGGACATTAGACCTGTTGAAATTTGTCCTATGGTCCGGAGTCCAAATTTGAGATTTTTGGTTCCAATCTCAACAAAATTTAGATGGTTTGGGATGAGTTGGACCACAGTGAAGGAAAAGCAGCCAACAAGTGCTCAGCACATGTGGGAACTCCTTCAAGACTGTTGGAAAAGCATTCCGGGTGAAGCTGGTTGAGAGAATGCCAAGAGTGTTCAAAGCTGTCATCAAGGCAAAGGGGGGCTATTTGAAGAATCTCAAATATAAAATATATTTTGATTTGTTTAACACTTTTTTGGTTACTACATGATTCCATATGTGTTATGTCATAGTTTTGATGTCTTCACTTTTATTCTACAATGTAAAAAATAGTGCAAATAAAGAAAAACACTTGAATGAGTAATATTCCAAACTTTTGGCCCCCAGTGTGTGTGTGTGTGTGTGTGTGTGTGTGTGTGTGTGTGTGTGTGTGTGTATATACAGTTGACGTCGGAAGTTTACATACACCTTAGCCAAATACATTTAAACTCAGTTTTTCATAA
Source organism: Thymallus thymallus (assembly GCA_023634145.1). Taxonomy (NCBI): domain Eukaryota; kingdom Metazoa; phylum Chordata; class Actinopteri; order Salmoniformes; family Salmonidae; genus Thymallus; species Thymallus thymallus. The sequence goes on from CM042379.1 coordinate 2,951,793, forward strand.
TTCCTGACATTTAATCCTAGTAAACATTCCCTGTTTTAGGTCAGTTAGGATCACCACTTTATTTTAAGAATGTGAAATGTCTGAATTTTATTTATTTCATCACATTCCCAGTGGGTCAGAAGTTTACATACACTCAATTAGTATTTGGTAGTCCTGGTTAGGCTAGGTTTTAAGTCCTGACCTCATTCCTATAGAAGATTTGTGGGCAGAACTGAAAAAGCGTGTGTGAGCAAGGAGGCCTACAAACCTAACTCACTTACACCAGTTCCGTCAGGAGGAATGGGCCACAATTCACCCAACTTATTGTGGGAAACTTGTGGAACCCAAGTTAAACAATTTAAAGGCAATGCTACCAAACACTAATTGAGTGTATGTAAAGTTCTGACCCACTGCGAATGTGATGAAAGAAATAAAAGCTGAAATAAATCATTCTCTCTGACATTTCACATTATTAAAATAAAGTGGTGATCCTAACTGACCTAAAACAGGGAATTTTTTTACTAGGATTAAATGTCAGGAATGGTGAAAAACTGAGTTTAAATGAATTTGGCTAAGGTGTATGTAAACTTCCGACTTAAACTGTACAAAAGTATGTGGACACCCTTCAAATGAGTGGATTTGGCTATTTCAGCCACACCTGTTTGTATTAGGCGTAGACAACATCTAGACAGCCAAAGCATCTCTGTTGCTAGGCAGGAACTTAAGTGGTGTGTGTGTAATAAAACTGTACCTGACCTGACCTCGGCCCAAATTCCTCACTCCTCCCTAATCCACGGCTATCCAAACTTATCAGTGACCGTAAACAAGTGATTGCCTTATCCACACCCCATTGACGCCACATTATACATGTAATCATTAACTTCTAGTATAGCAAGTATTTCAAGGTAGAATCCAACACAACTTTGTGACAACTGTTTGGGGAAGGCCCTTTCCTGTTTCAGTATGACAACGCCCCCATGCACAAAGCGAGGTCCATTTCGATTATTAAGTTCTAGAATTCTCCGGTAGAAAGCCCTGTTTTTATTTCATCACACTAATGTTCAGTAATCAGCTCACCATTAACTTGTAAATAATGATCTCGTGAGATATTGTCCTGTAATAATAAATACAAATTTGCTAAAGTTACGACGTTGTCAGCTATGATATGGTCATTATTTGAACTGGCTAGCTAGCTAGCTAACAAACTAGAAAAGAACCAAAACATTGTTTAGACAGTTGCTTTTAGTTGCCTGGTTTGCTAGCAGCCTTAATATGAATGGCAGGCCAGTAACTTTTGCAACCAAATTATTTTACTGTGTACAAAGACTTTTCTGGTCACACAAGGTGCCACTGGTGGATTCCAAATATATTAGGTCTATTCCTCATTATGTCATTTATATGTTCATGTCTTTGCTGGTGTCCAATGTGTCATGTCTCCATTCTATGCCACTAAATTGGCTATTTCGTAGCCCTATTATTAGAAATGTATTATGCTTAGTGAAGATTGTTATCCGTATAAAACAAATGTCATTTCTCAAGAACATTACAGTTTCCATGGCAGCGTTGTTCTCCTTTTTAAATGTTTTTTTTTTTTTCAAGTAAGTCACATAGATTAACACATTGTAAATGTTGTCAGTGCTGAATGATGTATGACATCTCTTACATAAATGGCAGCAATATTCTCTCCATAAGCTTTGTTCACCTAATCAGTTACTCTCTCTCAACAGTGAGGAGCCTAGCCAAGAAAAAGGAGGCGGATGCTGAAGGCTTGCCTCATCTCTTCTGCTGCTTTCCAGGACGCACGCGAGAGTTGCTGCTTAATAAGTCACCAGGAAGATAGACGATATAATGTTTTTACCCTTCCTCTAAAAGTGGGGAGCCTACTGGCTAAGAAGGAGGCATATAGCCGGAGTATTGCCTCGTCTCTACTGCTGCTTCCCAAGACACACAGGAGACTGTCACTAAGAAGGCTGCAGATGACATGGACAAGATGCTGAACCCCAAAACAATGAAGGATTTTAAACTAGTTCTCCTCATTTTAAGCTACTTTCCCACTGATTTGAAGCTCCAGTGACAGAGTGGGCCCATGCCATGCTGAGGAGACAGAGAACTGACTCTCTTCTAACTGTTTTGCTGTGGCTTCTCTTATTCATTGCCATGACAATGAAACAGGCTTATGGACAATCCATTTGCAATCAAGAAATTCACCAAATTGTGCGAAAATATATTGAGGAGGATGTCCACAAGATGGTATCAAGATATTTTCAGTAAAAAAAAACAACAACATATTACCTCATGAAATATACACTGAGTGGACAAAACATTAGGAACACCTTCCTAATATTGAGTTGCAGCCCCTTTCGCCCTCAGAACAACAATTCGTCAGGACATGGACTCTACAAGGTGTCAAAAGCGTTCCACAGGGATGCTGGCCCATGGTGACTCCAATGCGTCCCACAGTTGTGTTAAGTTGGCTGGATGTCCTTTGGGTGGTGGCCCATTCTTGATACACACAGGATACTGTTGAGCGTGAAAAACCCAACAGCGTTGCAAGTTTTGGAACACTCAAACCGGTGTGCCTGGCACCTACTACCATGATTGAAGTGGATTTAACAAGTGACATCAATAAGGGATCATAGCTTTCACCTGGATTCACCTGGTCAGTCTATGTCATGGAAAGAGCAGGTGTTCCTAATGTTATGTACACTCAGTGTATGATGGAATGTGCAATCCACATCCGTCTGTTTCAGCACACAGTTTCAATTCTTTTTAAACTGTTGGTTTTTCTGTTTCCATTATCTGTGTTGTAGCCTAAATAATTTTCTCTCTTACCAGGAATCAATTGATTGCAGATTGTACACCCCAACTTTAGCTGATTATAAGGTATGTGGTCTTGTTTAATGTGTTATTTCTACTTAATACAGTCGCTAGTGAATGTCTACACACCCCTTGCACAGTCGTCACATTATGCTGCTTAAAATAATATCTAAAAATGTAATTTTCCTACCGATCTTAACAACCTACTAAATATTTTCAAAGTAGAAGAAAAATTACAAGAATTCAATATATTGATTGCATATGTCTTCATATCTCAGAGTTCATAATTGGTGGAAGCACCTTTGGTCATTAAGATTCTACCAACATTGCACAACTCTTAAGGCAACATATATCCATTGTTTTTGTCAAAATTACTCAAGCTAAGTACATTTGGTTGGGAATTGTTGATTGACAGTTTTTCATGAAGATTTAAGTCAGGACTGAGATTAAACCATTCAGAAACAATCAACACCTATTGGAAAGCAATTCTGGTGTGTCTTTGGAATAAAAATGTGTGTAATACTCCTGAGTCCCTGCCAGGGACAATCATGGCCGTACCATGATGCTGCCACCACAATACTTACAGAGGTTCAACCATATTGCTGTCGTGGAAATTATTTCACACAGGGACACTCAAAGTCAATCTAGATAGATAGATAGATAACTGCACGTATTGCACATTCGATATACTATAAGCAATGAGAAAAGATGCAACTGACAGGATACTAATATGCATTCCTGAGTGAATGACTACGTAAGTTAAGTCCAAGAATTACTTGCAATATTGCACGTGATATGATATAACAACTGTACATGAATATGTATATACAGACCTGAATTAATAAATAAGTCCTGAGTGAATGAGTGATTACGGGCCAGAGTTACTCTCGGATGGATGCATAATTATTCAACTAGGTCCTTGCACCCTAACAGTTCCAGATCTATGTTGCCGACGGCACGGCACCCCAGTGATGCATTAAATAGTCTAATAGCCGCCGGCAGGAAGGACCGATGCGTCTCAAGAGCCTTCAGCGCAATGTCACCTTCGCTGGAGGCTGCGGACCTTCGCTGGAGGCTCCGGGCTGCGGACCTTCGCTGGAGGCTCCGGGCTGCGGACCTTCGCTGGAGGTTCCGAGCTGCTGACCTTCGCTGGATGTTCGGGGCAGCGGACCTTCGCTGGAGGTTCCGGGCTACGGACCTTCACTGTAGGCTCCGGGCCTTCGCTGGAGGTTCCGGGTTGCAGACCTTCGCCGGAGGTTCCGGGTTGCAGACCTTCGCCGGAGGTTCCGGGCTGCGGACCTTCGCTGAAGGCTCCGGCTGCGGGCCTTCGTTATATTATAAGCCCGCACCCGTCTATCCATCAGCCTATTCACGAGTGCTAGCCGGCAGTCGAAGTCCTCCTCCTCCTCTATCTCTTGTAGAAACGGGTCCCGATGCGTCTCAAGAGCCTTCAGCGCAATGTCACCTTCGCTGGAGGCTCCGGGCTGCGGACCTTCGCTGGAGGCTCCGGGCTGCGGACCCTCGCCGAATGTTCCGGGCTGCGGACCTTCGCCGTAGGCTCCGGGCTGCGGACCTTCGCCGGAGGTTCCGGGCTGCGGACCTTCGCCGGAGGTTCCGGGCTTCGGACCTTCGCCGGAGGTTCCGGGCTTCGGACCTTCGCCGGAGGTTCCGGGTTGCAGACCTTCGCCGGAGGTCCTGGGCTGCGGACCTTCGGCACGTACCGTACCTGACTCTGGGCCGGCGCTGGAGGCACCGGGTTGGGAACTGGCGTTGGAGGGCTGCGACTGCCCCGATCTTCCTCTCTCCATCGCCAATCCCCTTCCTGTGAGGACTCCTCCGGGAGCGAGTGAGGAAACAAAGGCACATAGTCGTCTTCTTCCTCCGACTCCTCTCCGTGCCTCTGCTCCAATGGCTGTAGGGGCTCCTCCTGGATCCCCCACGAGTGCAGTGGCCGGGGCTCCTCTCCGTCGACCCCCGACCACCCCCATAGCCCCCCCCCCCAAAAAAAACTGTTTGGGGTTTCTGGGCTCCAGGCTGTTCCCTTGCTGCTTTTGCCAATCGATTTTGTTTTCCATTGCGCCTCTTGGTCTCGTTGTGGTGGGTCATTCTGTCACGAGTGGGTGTAGAGAGAGACCAAGGAGCAGCACAGCGATAGTTCGACATGTTTATTTTACTATAGAAACTCAAATGTCACGAACTATACAAACAAAAAACAACGAAGCAATCACAAAGTACGGAAACACACTTACTGTACTGTGACTGTTGAATTAATGACCCACACACAGGTGGATGTGTGGGGTGCCTAAATACAATCCCCAATCAGAGACAACCCTGTACAGCTGTCTCTGATTGAGGATCATCACTTCCCCTAGTTAGGATGTGAGGGCTCGGCTGTGGTCCACTCCCCCTGGTGGGAGTCAGAGGTCTAACCACAGCCAAACCCTCACACTTATCTAATAAAGATATATTCGTTTTTAATTTTCATAATGTTTTACAAATGTTAGTATTTTTCTTCCACTTTGACATTACAGAGTATTTTGTGTAGATCGTTAACAGACCAAAAAACAATTTTAATCCCACTTTGTAGCATTGAAAATGTGGAGTAGGTTGTGGTGCAGCAGTCTAAGGCACTGCATCTCAGTGCAAGAGGCGTCACTACAGTCCCTGGTTTGAATCCAGGCTGTATCACATCCAGCCGTGATTGAGAGTCCCATAGGGCAATGCACAATTGGCCCAGCGTTGTCCAGGTTTGGCCGGGGTAGGCTGTCATTGTAAATAAGAATTTGTTCTTAACTGACTTGCCTCGTTAAATTAAGGTTAAATAAAAAATAATCTGTAGGAAAAAATCCAGTTGAATCCCTTTTTAGATAACATTTTAAGGCAGCAAAATGTGAAGACTACAAGGGGTGTGTAGACTTTCACTAGGCACGGTATATGACAAAATGATGGAGACATAATAAATGACATTGCGCTGAAGGCTAAACAGTTAGACACAATATTGAACTTTAGTTGGAATTTATCATCCTGGGTTAGTTAACTGAACTGTTTTGAGGCTTCCATTATTTATTATTTTCATTTATATAATGGGCTTATAACTCAAAGCATTTTACAATACATGAAGGTAACTCACCTCTCTCACCACCAAAGAAAGAGACACATTTGGATCTGTTCAAACTGGTCTAGATTCTTCCAGATGTTTTACATCCATTTTTTGAGTTTCATATTATCCCCTCCTGTCTTCAGCAGAAATGTCCCAGGTCCACACTAGAATGCTTTTCAAAAGAAGTGCAGGTCCTGGTGTTTGAGTCTACCAATAAGTCCTTACACAAGAAAAAACTAATCAGACGACTGGATTCCTTGAAGTCCTTGATGAAACAGGTAAGCCAATCAGTGTGAGGGAGACACAGGCCAGCTGCATTGGAATGTATTGTCCTTGTCCTTTTGACTGTCTGAGTATAGTTTGATTTTAGCTATAGAGCATATTGTTGTCTAGGTAAAAATGATGGTGAGAGTCTGAATAGCCCATGTTGCTGTTTGCTTTTACTATTGTTATTCTCAGACAGTTCTCACACAGTTCTCACACATTTGTTTAACATTTTCCATCTGTGTTTATAAGAGAAACATAAGCCTCATGTCTCCATTGAATAATAGCTTGTTTATTTTAAGATACAAACCATCTCAATGGAGTAGTTTGAGCGCTTCTAAGGCTGTGTTTACACAGGCAGCCCAATTCTGATTTTTGCCCATTATTGGCAAAAGAGCTGATCTGATTGTTCAAAAGACCAATTAGCACTGGGATTCGAACCTGCAACCCTCCGGTTACTGGTTCCCTTTTGCAAATTATACTTTTTATCCCACATCAAACTTTGAACAAGCATATCTCCTGTCCTGTTTGAGCTTCAGTCCATGTCATTTTGTAGATAAACTACCGTTCAAATGTTTGGGGTCACTTAGAAATGTCCTTGTTTTTGAAAGAACAGCACATTTTTTGTCCATCAAAATAATATCAAATAATAATATCAAATATCATTATTGCATTTCTGTCTCTCTTGCTTTATCATAGAGCCTCTCTTTTTTTGACTATGTTATGCCTATTCTGTGAGTGTTTTCCTCTGTGTATTGCAGAAGGAAAGTGCCAACTGTCCAGACTGTGAGATCCACAGAGAACAGCCAGCAAAAGATTTCTTAACATCATTACTAGACATTCTGGAGTGGATGAACAATCATGGGTGTGGTAGCCAGACAACCACTGAGATGTACACATACATTCAAGGACTCACATAAGGGCAGAAGGCGACCTGAACAATTGCTAGATGTAGCAAAATACTATACAATGCATTCGGAAAGTATTCAGATCCCTTGACTTTTCGATATTTTGTATCGTTACAGCCTTATTCTAAAATGGATTCAATCGTTTTTTACCCCTCATCAACTACACACAATACAATACCCCATAATGATAAAGCAAAAACAGGATTGTATACATTTTTGCTAATGTATAAATATCACATTTACATAAGTATTCAAACCCTTTACTCAGTACTTTGTTGGCAGCGATTACAGAGGCTTGTCCCGAAGCCACTGCTGCGTTGTCTTGGCTGTGTGCTTAGGGTTTTTGTCATGTTGGAAGGTGAACCTTTACCCCAGTTTGAGGTCCTGAGTGCTCTGGAGCAGGTTTTCATCAAGGATCTCTATGTACTTTGGTCCGTTCATCTTTCCCTCAATCCTGACTAGTCTCCCAGTCCCTGCCGCTGAAAAACATCCCTACAGTATGATGCTGCCACCACCATAGCTTCACTCTGGAGCTCTGTCAGAGTGACCATCAGGTTCTTGGTCAACTCCCTGACCAAGGCCCTTCTCCCCCAATTGCTCAGTTTGGCCCGGTGGCCAGCTCTAGGAAGAGTCCAAACTTCTTCCATTTAAGAATGATGGAGGCCACTGTGGTCTTGGGGACCTTCAATGCTGCAGAAATGTTTTAGTACCCTTCCTCTGAGCTCTACAGACAATTCCTTCGACCTCATGGCTTGGTTTTTCGATTTCGAGTTTCATAGCAAAGGTTCTGAATACTTATGTAAATAAGGTATTTCTGTTTTTGCTTTGTGATAAATAAATGTGTATGTTTAATTTTAATGACTAAGATGTTTCACCCTGAAACTGTGTAATGTGTGAGATGTATTAGAATTACAAGATTATGATTCTAAGAATGTGGGAACATAGACAATGTTCAGACCGGGTTAGAATGTTACCATTTGGTAAAATGGGTCAGGGAGTGGTTAAGATAATGAAGGAGAAGAGATCATTTGTGAAGTCTTAGGCTGGCAGGATATTAGCCATAAAAGTTTACAACCCTCATCAATCAGAGTGGGGGTCTTGTCCCTCTGAGGTGGGTAAACATTAGCAACTGAGGGATGTCTTTGAGGGGAGTGACCTGAGATAACAGGACAGTGTCTTTGAAGGCAGACCCTGAGAACTTACAGGCCATAAAACAGGGTGGAGGCTTTGCTGACTGGATATTATAAAAGGCTATGTATTATTTTTATTCTCTGAATAAAACCTGACCATTGTAAAGCTGGAGCTCTCTCTGTATTATTTAAACAAACTGAAGAATTTACAACCTTCAGGATACAGATAGAGTTAAAAAGTTAATTTAGAACATTGAAATAGAAATTCCGATGACACTTTGTCATTATGGGGTATTGTGTGTGTGAATATTGATGAGGAAAATGTTTTATTTAATCAATTTTAGAATAAGGTTGTAATGTAACAAAATATGGAAAAAGTAAAGGGGTCTGAATAGTAATGTCCCGGACCACCACTTTCTTTCTTTCGGAGTAGATGAGGATCACCTTCTGATCTGGGACAGAAGGTGCAGGACGTCCTTGGAATTGACCGCATCATCTCCTTCACTTAACAGTCTGTCTCAGACAATTTGTACAATGATGCACAAGCTTAAATAGTGTATCATATGTTGTATATATTGCTCAAGAGTAAGCTCTTTATTTTAATAATTTTTATTTGATTTAGATTTTTTAGGATCCTTTTATTTTTTAAAGCTATAGGCCATACAGTCGTGGCCAAAAGAATGACACAAGTATTGGTCTCCACAAAGTTTGCTGCTTCAGTGTTCTTTGATCTTTATGTCAGTAGTTACTATGGTAACACTGAAGTATAATGACAAGTATTCCATAAGTGTCAAAGGCTTTCATTGACAATGACATTCAGTTTATGCAAAGAGTCAATATTTGCAGTGTTGACCCTTCTTTTTCAAGACCTCTGCAATCCGCCCTGGCATGCTGTCAATTAACTTCTGGGCCACATCCTGACTGATGGCAGGCCATTCTTGCATAATCAATGCTTGGAGTTTGTCAGAAATGTGGGTTTTTGTTTGTCCACCCGCCTCTTGAGGATCGATTACAAGTTCTCCATGGGATTAAGGTTTCCTGGCCATGGACCCAAAATGTCGATGTTTTGTTCCCCGAGCCACTTAGTTATCACATGCTGGAAAAGGCATTGGTCGTCACCAAACTGTTCTTGGATGGTTGGGAGAAGTTGCTCTCGGAGGATGTGTGTGGTACCATTCTTTATTCATGGCTGTGTTCTTAGGCAAAATTGTGAGTGAGCCCACTCCCTTGGCTGAGAAGCAACCCCACACATGAATGGTCTGAGGATGCTTTACTGTTGGCATGACACAGGACTGATGGTAGCGCTCACCTTGTCTTCTACGGACAAGGTGTTTTCCGGATGGCCCAAACAATCGGAAAGGGGATTCATCAGAGAAAATGACTCTACCCCAGTCCTCAGCAGTCCAATCCCTGTACCTTTTGCAGAATATCAGTCTGTCCCTGATGTTTTTCCTGGAGAGAAGTGGCTTCTTTGCTGCCCTTCTTGACACCAGGCCATCCTCCAAAAGTCTTTGCCTCACTGTGCGTGCAGATGCACTCACATCTGCCTGCTGCCATTCCTGAGCAAGCTCTGCACTGGTGGTTCCCCGATCCCGCAGCTGAATCAACTTTAGGAGACGGTCCTGGCGCTTGCTGGACTTTCTTGGGCGCCCTGACGCCTTCACAACAATTGAACCTCTCTCCTTGAAGTTCTTGATGATCCGATAAATGGTTGATTTAGGTGCAATCTTACCAGCAACAATATCCTTGCCTGTGAAGCCCTTTTTGTGCAAAGCAATGATGACGGCACATTGTTTCCTTGCAGGTAACCATGGTTGACAGAGGAAGAACAATGATTTCAAGCACCACCCTCCTTTTAAAGCTTCCAGTCTGTTATTCTGACTCAATCAGCACGACAGAGTGATCTCCATCAACACTCCCACCTGTGTTAATGAGACAATCACTGACATGATGGCAACTGGTCCTTTTGTGGCAGGGCTGAAATGCAGTGGAAAAGTTTTTGGGGGATTAAGTTCATTTACATGGCAAAGAGGGACTTGCAATGAATTGCAATTCATCTGATCACTCTCCATGACATTCTGGAGTATATGCAAATTGTCATCATCAACACTGAGGCAGCAAACTTTGTGGAGACCAATACTTGTGTCATTCTCAACTTTTGGCCACTACTGTAGTATCCTGTCAGTAGTATCTTTTTGCATTTAGTATATTGAATGTGCAATACGTGCATTTATCTGTAATTAACCCTGTTCTAAGGACTGTATTTTAAGGGAATTAGTATTATTACCCTAAATTATATCATACACACATTTAGCTGTTTAAGTATCTCTTCCTGTCATTTAACTGTACAGTTAATTTAACCATTGCAAATATAAATTTACCTGTACATTATGTACATTAACTAGACTTTACATTAAGTAAACTATTATTACCCTCACTTATATCATACACGCATTTAGCTATTTAAGTATCTTTCTCTGCCATCGACCTGTATAGTTAACCATGCAAATATTTGTTTTTATTTATATCAATGTGCAATAATTGTATATTTTTTTCACCTAACACTATAACAATGTATGGTGTATATTTTCAGTCATTCACTCATACTATGCAATGCGATTCTATAGCTTTTTGCACTCCAGACTGTGTATTTGTATAGTTTTTCATAGTGCTGCACTATGTATCATGTATCGTGTATCTGTCTTTTGTGTATTTTGTTCAGGCATTTTGTACCTGCCCTGTGTTTTTCGTAGCTGCTTGGGATCAATAAAGTATCTATATTCCTAAAGAAAATATGTGCATTTTCCCACCTTAGGTGTTTCCCCCAGGACTTATTGGAGAACAATATGTAGACAAATCAGTGTGCGATGATGTAGTGCACACAAAATGTACTTTTTCCACATAAGTTTTCATGTACTGAATACAAATCTGAAATTCCATCGCATTTTCAACTCCACTGACTTGCATTAAATAGCAAATGTGCCTACTCTGGTCTTGGCACATGCACCATAGCAACAACTCTCAGATACAATGTGGTTAGGCTGTGCTGGTAGGCTATATACAGTAAATCTACGTGATGAGACTTATGGATGAGTGAAAATATTTGTATTTGTCAAAAACGGTAGTAAAGCATGGATCATCATTTCACCAGAATTTTACCCTCAATATTCACCACCATCTGCAGTTCATCATGACTTATTATAGCCTAATAAATTGCATGGTTTCCATATTCATAGTGGGAAGACCACACCATTTCACCGCGTGACTACAAGTTTAATTCGGTATGATGGTTATTATATAGATATTTGGGCATAAAGGCTTTTCCACCAGAATCTTTTGCATAATTAATTTTACTGACAGGTGTCACGAATCAAGCCTCTGTGGTTCCTCCCACTCACCACCATAGGGAGCCCTCTCCAGAATATTGAGATTACCCATATAGACTCCATTTCCCATGACCCCGTGCCTGTATCTAATCATCTACTCACCTGCCACTTATCACCCGGACTAATTATCTGCACACCTGCCACTCATCATCAGGGCTATTTATACAGCCTGTCTCTACTGCTTCAGTGTGAAGTCTTGTTCTGCCCTGGCTAACATTTCTGAGCGTTCGCCTGGTTTTCTTGTTCTTGACCCTGGACTGTTTTCTTCAGATCGACCCTTTGCTTCTTGCCATTGTGACTCTGTTTTGTTTACCTGGATATTCCTTACTCTGTCTGCTGCCTGCTCTGGAACTCTGCCTGCCTCTTGACTACGTTTGTGCTTAGCCTTGGATATCTCCCTCAATGGTGTTTGACCCCTGCCTGTTGGTTCTACGTATTATTGCTGTTAAATATATACTGCATATGGATCTCAATGACACTGCCTCTTCGTCACAACAGGAAAAGATCCCGTGTCAAATGTACAAAGGCATCTATAAAATTGTACCTTAACTTCCTGTTTCCATCACAGGTGTCTAAATTTTATTTTTATACAGTATGACTTAACTCAAGCATAACAACTGTGGATGGAAACATGGTTAGTGAGGGAGATCATTTTTATTTGTCAAACAGCAGTCAAGCATCAATCATCCTGTCACCAGAATAAGACACTCAATATTTACTGGAAAGGAACACAATGCAAGTTCATAACATAGGGCTTATTTCATCTGTAGCCTATTAAACTACATGCTTTTCCAAGTCATAGTGGAAGGACCACATAACTATAGTGACCAAAATCTGTGACTATCATGTTTCAGGAGAAGACCCAGATGCAGACAGTGTCGAAGTAAAAAGAAAAGTGTATTACAAAAGCAGGGGGAAGGCAAAAACGACAGGTCAAAGGGCAGGCAGAGGTCCGTAACACAGATCAGAGTCCAAAAGGTACAGAACGGCAGGCAGGCTCAGGGTCGGGGTCAGGCAGATGGTCAAAGTATAAACACGCAGGGGATAATGGGGAAGATGGGCGACACCTGGAGGGGGGTGGAGACAATCACAAAGACAGGTGAATATAGAAATGTGACAATGGTGAGAATCGCAATACATATCATCAGTGGCGATTTTAGCATCTCAATCTTGGTGGGGCAAACTCCCAATTTTTTTTTTGGGGGGGGGTGCATGTCAGCAAAGCCACTACACAACACTAAACAATACATTAATTGCACTATAATGGTGGCAAACGGTGCCCACAAACTGTTAGGGCCGACATAAAGCTGTCCCAACAGCAGAGCTTTCTTTTCAGCACCATGGAGTGAATCCTCACCACTGCTACACCTCCGCTATCAGCAGAGCCTTGTCTGGCAGCCAAACAGTTCATTCAGACTCATTTACTGCCTTTAAAAAAAACATAGCTGATATGGCTGACTTGCTTAAACAAATGTGGTTTCTACTGACAATTGAGATGTACAAACTATGGCATAAGGGGACAACAAGCAGATAAGAGGCAATCTGTAATTTCGATTAAGAAATTAATGAGCGAGCTAGGACGGACTAGTCAACATAACTATTTTTTCAGCAATTTTGAAATGTACAGCGACAGAATTCAGAACATGGGCTGTTCTTACAGTGTTCTCCCTGTACACCAAGTCAGAACCATAGGATAAATAATGGGGGTGTATAAGCAGACAATGAAAGCTATTACGATATTTGATGATTACATTTCTTTAAAACAGGCTATAGGCTACCTGTGCACCACCAAGTCAGAACAGTAGGCTAAGTTATGAGGGGGATTATTAGGGTTATTAAGGTGAGGTACATGGGCTACTAACAGTAGTAACATACACTAAGTATTACTTTCTTAGCTACAGTATGGATCGATGCCTAATTGTTAAACACCCCAACAGTTCCAGGCCTGTTGCCGATGGCATGGCACCCCGGTGAGGCATTAAGTAGTCTAATAGCAGGAAGGACCTCCTTCCTTATGCAGATTTTAGAATATTTACACGAAAATCTGTCAACTATTGGATGGAAACTAGCTAGTCATGGAAATAAGAAATGCTGAAATCATGTTGGCTCACTATTTAAAAAGAAGATGAAGTACAAGCTATAGGACTAAAAATACCAGAGTTTTGTGTGTTTATACAGTTAAAGTCGGAAGTTTACATGCACTTAGGTTGAAGTCATTAAAACTCATTGTTCAACCACTCCACAGATTTCATGTTAACAAACTATAGTTTTGGAAAGTCGGTTAGGGCATCTACTTCGTGCATGACACAAGTAATTCTTCCAACAATTGTTTACAGACAGATTATTTCACTTATAATTCACTATATCACAATTCCGGTGGGTCAGAAGTTTACATACACTAAGTTGACTGTGCCTTTAAACAAGCTTGAAAATTCCAGAAAATCATGTCATGGCTTTAGAAGCTTCTGATAGGCTAATGATTGACATAGCTTGAGTCAATTGGAGGTGTACCTGTGGATGTATTTCAAGGCATACCTTCAAACTCAGTGCCTCTTTACTCGACATCATCGGAAAATCAAAAGAAATCAGCCAAGACCTCAGAAAAAAAATGGTAGACCTCCACAAGTCTGGTTCATCCTTGGGAGCAATTTCCAAATGCCTGAAGGTACCACATTCATCTGTACAAACAATAGTACGCAAGTATAAACACCATGGGACCACGGAGCCGTCATACCGCTCAGGAAGGAGACGCGTTCTGTCTCCTAGAGATGAACGTACTTTGGTGCGAAAAGTGCAAATCAATCCCAGAACAACAGCAAAGGACCTTGTGAAGATGCTGGAAGAAACGGGTACAAAAGTATCTATATCCACAGTAAAACGAGTCCTATATCGACATAACCTGAAAGGCTGCTCAGCAAGGAAGAAGCCACTGCTCCAAAACCGCCATAAAAAAGCCAGACTACGTTTGCAACTGCACATGGGGAGAAAGATCATACTTTTTGGAGAAATGTCCTCTGGTCTGATGAAACAAAAATAGAATTGTTTGTCCATAATGACCATTGCTACGTTTGGAGGAAAAAGGGGTCCCTCCTGCAAGCCGAAAAACACCATCCCAATTGTGAAGCACGGGGGTGGCAGCATCATGTTGTGGGGGTGCTTTGCTGCAGGAGGGTCTGCTACACTTCACAAAATAGATGGCATCATGAAGAAGGAAAATTATGTGGATATATTGAAGCAACATCTCAAGACATCAGTCAGGAAGTTAAATCTTGGTCGCAAAAGGGTCTTCCAAATGGACAATGACCCCAAGCATACTTCCAAAGTTGTGGCAAAATGGCTTAAGGACAACAAAGTCAAGGTATTGAAGTGTCCATCACAAAGCCCTGACCTCAATCCTATAGACAAAGTGTGGGCAGAACTGAAAGTGTGTGTGCGAGCAAGGAGGCATACAAACCTGACTCAGTTACACCAGTTCTGTCAGGAGGAATGGGCCAAAATTCACCCAGTTTATTGCGGGAAGCTTGTGGAAGGCTACCTGAAACGTTTGACCCAAGTTAAACAATTTAATTGTTATCAAATACTAATTGAGTGTATATAAACTTCTGACCCACTGGTAATGTGATGAAAGAAATAAAAGCTGAAATAAATCATTCACTCTACTATTATTCTGACATTTCACATTCTTAAAATAAAGTATTGATCCTAACTGACCTAATGCAGGGAATCTTTACTAGGATTAAATGTCAGGAATTGTGAAAAACTGAGTTTAAATGTATTTGGCTAAGGTGTATGTAAACCTCCAAAGCTCACTTTTTTTTATATAAACATTGTAATATTGCGATATGTATCTGTATCGATTTTTCCTCCATCACTAATAGTAGGCCTAGGCTACCTAATGTTTGGTGTACCTCTTTTTTTATTTTTTTACAGTTGGTAAGCATAGAGTCAGGTACTGCTATCTCAAGTCGCTATGGTGCATAAAGATGGAGGAATTCAGATATGATGGCTGCGGTCCAAACACTTAAAAGACACAACCTCGTCCACTTACCCTTGCCTTATGCCCTCGGGGGAATCTCCGTCGCCATCTTGGCGGGCGGTCCAAATGATTAGCCAAGCAAGGGAAGTTTGCAACGTAAGCCCCTCAACCCTCGTTTTTAGTCGAGTGTACAACTATGTTTACTCCAGGGCCTGAAACGTCCCATAATTCAATTTGCGACAATTGTATATCTGTTAAGAAAAGTCAGCAAAAACTTAAAAACATCAATGGAGAAGTCAACATACAAGTGTAAGTAAAAACTCATGCAAATGAGTTAGAAATTGTGCTACTAATGCACATGGCGGCACAAACACGTCTCATAAAAGTAATGTTTTGTTTGGTTCGTTTTTGGAAAATGTAGAAGTAGTATTTTCCTTCTTCAGAAGTTAGCTATCACACAGTTGGCGTATATTAATAATTATATAGTTAATGTAAATAAATATGCAATCAGTGATGTGTTGTCCATTTAAAAATCCCTCGCCCTGAAAGTGTACACTCTTCTTCTTCTGACTTTATGGCGGACTACACCCAAAATGTCGGTGTGAAACAACCAAATGTTTTTTATTTTAAATAAATCCATATGTAATAGTGATACTAACTTAATCCACCCTAATAAAATAATAATTAAAAAAATATTACATTGCCAAAACAAAACCCCAAAATAAATAAACTACTCAAATAACTTTTCTGTTTAACATAAATAAAACATATCTGATCCCTACACGGGCTAAAGGGAACCCTGAGAGGGCGGATCTTCCGTCGCCAGTACTCCTTGTAAATCTACAGAAGTAAAAACCTTCTGTCCCAAAAACCTGAACATCCGTAGTCACTCCTGAAATCACTCCTTTAACGGGTGCTCTACTCCGAAATTCAAAACACGATACTTCTGTTGTCCGGATTCTTTTAAGGCCTATTGCAATCTTCCTCTGCTCATTAGAAACACATTTATTAAAAATAAGACCACTCCTTGTCACTCTGACAGACTCCGCTTCATTATCATTTACACAGGTTTCATTCACTTCAATCGTAGACCATTTTCTTTTTGTTCCAGTTTTCGACACTATTTTAGCCCATCCAGAACTTTCCACATTTACTCGACTCGCTGCTTAAATCCAGCTCTACATCCATTTCCGCCATTTTCCCGGCAATCTACCGTCGGCAATCATTCCGTGACCCTCCGTCAACTTTCCCACTCCAGCCCAAGTGAACACTCGTCAGACGTCACCAGAAGTGTCCACTTTATTTCCGAGCTGAGGGGATAGGGTGTGTCTTTTAAGTGTTTGGACCTTGGCCGATGTCCTCCTCTGAGCACTATCTATCCACAGACTTAAAATATGGCATGCGACATGGTTTAATGTGCCTATAAATCAGCACAATGTACTTTTTCATTTTATTGCTGCAGTCTTGGAGCTAGAATTGGGATCAGGTGTATTATAATATATAATACAAAACAGCAAAAAAAAGAGAACACTGTACACAATTTTTAGCAAATTAGGCGTTTGTGTTGAGTAAATGTAGTCCGCAATCTACAGCCAGTAAGCAGGTGTGCAGTTACGGACACGAGACCGCCTCTTGAACCATTATTCCGAACCCTCGCGAGAATGTGGTTATTAGCGTTCCAAATCTCGCGATTCTGTGTCTCGAAGGAAGACGTGGAAGAGACCAAAAATTATCTATTAAATAGCATATTTTAGTTTTAGTTTTTGTTTTAGATAAGTTCAAACCAAGACGCGTGTTTTAGAAAGATAAGGTATAGCTATGCTTGGAGTGTATTTATCAAAAATATACGTCTTTGCTAGCGTGGTCCTAGTACTAGGCCCTTGCCTTCGCTTTTAGCGATCAACAGTGTACATTCTCTGTATTGTTTCGGTTGTTAAATTCGCTTAATAAGTTAACGTTAGCTGACTAACTAACTCTAATATGCATTGTTGGAGAATAACGTAACTAACCTTGTTATCCTAAAGCATATTTACTCCAGCATTTTGGCTAATTACTGTAGCTAGTACAGTTTAGTTTTTCCAAGGCAAGCAAGGACTGTCTTGAGCTAACAGTTCGAAAACTAAAATCTTTGTCCTTTTCCAACTCCGTCTCTCTAGGAGACACCGGTTAGAAAACATGTCGGACAGTGAGGACAGCGACTTCTCCGACAACCAGAGTGAACAAAGCAGCGAAGCCGAGGAGGTGGACAAGAATGAGGCAGAGGTGAGCTAGCTAACAAGGCTCTGGCTAACAACACCGAGCCAGGTAATCTAACTAGTTAGTTAGCTGTTAGCAGCTCGGCAACATGGCCGCGTTGTAATTCGTGTAAAATAGGGTTTCCGGCTCTGTTATTAGCTGGTAGTAGTTAGTTATCTGTAACAACACAGCGCTAACTAACTAACTAACTAGATAGATGGCTGATGTAACTTTCCCAGTGTGAATGGGTGGGTGGTGGAACAGATGCACCTGTGTATGCATGGCCCTCTAGGGCTGGGCGATATGACCAACATTTCATATCCCGATATAGGTCGTTTCATATCCCGATAACGATGCATATCACGATATAGTTTATATAAAATGACCACATGTAAAGTCCTATTTCTTATTACATTTTGAGTTATACTCAACAAATAAAAGGTACTTACTCATATTATATTTTTTCTCTTATTTAGAACCTTTTGTGCAAATGTTCAATTAAACATGAAACAAAATATTAATGAGAAAAATCTAAAAAGGTAAATAGAAAACACTTCAACTATAGTTCTTTGCCATATGGTGCCGCGGGCAAAAGCCTCCTGCACCGTCTGAGTCTGGGGTTTGTATTGAACACTCAACTGTACTTTGTTGGGTCTCATCTAGACTCTCCGTACTGTTTCACATAATTCTTGCGTAGGTGGTAAAAGAGGTTAGTGGTGTTTGAGCCTGTTATCAGGACCGCCCTGCGGCATATTTAGCAGAGGACGGTTTTCTGGTCCGTGTCAGACTTTTCATACCCAAACCACATCCATGCGACCGAAGTAGCCCCTCTTTTAGGTACAAGCTCCGTGTCTCTGTGCTCTGTGTCACGTTCACTCTCCTACATGTTACTTTGTGTTGCACATTTATTTCCACAGGGCTCCAAATTGTCATTGCAAGTTTCACTGCATTGACATAACTTGTGAGTGGTTTGAATGTTTCCCCTATATAGGAAGATGGACAGGCAAGTTTATCTGGCAGTGATAAGGCAGCAGAAGAAGAAGGTGAAGACTTGGCAGATGAGGAGTATGATGAAGAGGAGGAAGAGGACGATGATGACCGTCCCAGAAAGAAACCCAGGCATGGTGGTTTCATCTTGGATGAAGCCGGTAAGACAAATGTCCACTCTGATAATACCATTGCTGTGTAGAATAGTTGTCGACGTGTTCTTGCTCACCAAAACTTTTTAGTTTAATGTATCTGAAAGAAACTCTACTTTTCCCTCTGATTTTGTTTTAGATGTGGACGATGAGTATGAAGATGAAGACCCGTGGGAGGAAGGCGCTGAGGATATTTTGGAGAAAGGTAAGCTCACACTTGTGGTCATGTTTGAGGAGATCTAATACCTGAGAGGGAATTCTATAGGAACAACCTATATGTTGATGAGGACTTAGTTCATGAACCTTGTTGCATTTAAATTATTAGAAAAGCATTACAATTTGTATTTTATTTTATCTAAGCCAAATTTATTATGTGAGAGTATTGACCTTGTTCTTCCTGTGCTAATAATTCCTTTTCTTGTGCATGCCTCCAGTTAACGGTAAATAAATTCCAGATTTTCTGCTGTCTGTTTTCCTTGTATCTAATTCAATGGATTAGTTATCTCTCATTCAACAAGTCACATTCTGTTATAACTCCACCCACATTTACGCACTACTGCACATCTAATTTAAAGGAGCACAGACGGCAAATACATTATTGGGATCTTCTATAATAACTGTGGCCATCTGTATGAAGTAATA
The DNA here is from genome assembly GCA_023634145.1 of Thymallus thymallus. Lineage (NCBI taxonomy): Eukaryota > Metazoa > Chordata > Actinopteri > Salmoniformes > Salmonidae > Thymallus > Thymallus thymallus. Next base: position 2,971,369 of record CM042379.1, read on the forward strand.
TATTGTATTTGACAACTGTAACCTATTAACTTTTTAATGTTATTTAACTAGGCAAGTCAGTTAAACAAATTCTTATTTACAGTGATGGCCTTCTAGTCAGGAAAATATTGTAGATGTTAACCTGACACCAGCAGAGTTATGACTTCATTAGTCAACAATCTGACCATGGTGTTCTAGGCACTTGTGTGATCAAAGCATGAACCAAATGTGACCATTTGCCTGACATGCTACCTGTTAGAAGAAAGCTAATGTGTGAATTAGCTAACTGATATTGTTTAAGCTTTTCGTGCAACATCAATCAGCCATATCACAAAGACTCATAAGTATCCACATTACAATCATCCATGGTCTCGTGTGCCATTCGGTCTAGTCTTTAACCATCGTTAATGTTTATTTTTTTCCTTTCATTTGTTCCCGTCTGTGCCCATGCCACTCTTTGCTGTGTGCACATGACAATCTCATTTGGTTCTTAATGTGTGTTTCTACCTAAACCTGCCTGGCCCGGAGCAGAGGAAGCTGAGGGTAAGTGTTATCTATCTTCTTCCAATATGAAAAAGACCCACCTACCACTTGGGGGTAGACATTTTTATTTAACTAACACAGGTTCTTAAAGGACTACTTGTTTGAGCTGAAGGAAACTTTTACATTCAGTGTTATACATTAAAATGTTTTTTGTGTGATTGATTGTAATGTCCTCACTGAGTCTGCTTTACTCTTCAGTGTCCAACATTGACCATGTGGTCCTGGATGAAGACAATTCTGGCTCCCGCAGGCTGCAGAACCTCTGGAGGTAATGTGTTCTTATGGGCTGTGAGTGGCTAGGTTTCTTTCCATTGATATTTCAGTTGTTACTATGCAAAGCTGTGTTCTTGAAGTCTGACAATTGAATGTTTTGGATATTTCAGAGATTCCAGAGAGGAGGCCTTGGGTGAATATTACATGAGGAAATATGCCAAGCAATCAGGAAATGAGTGAGTATTTTCACAGTAATCTGTCAAAATAGTTGTCCCAAACTTCAATTTCAACATTGATTTTACTGCTTATCCCCTTGACTGAAATATCGGTTTTAATTCCCTCTAGTTTTCCTGGGGGCTCTGAGGAACTGTCTGATGACATCACCCAGCAGCAGCTGCTCCCTGGCGTCAAGTATGTGTCATCTTTGCCAAAATGGGGAATGTATTTTTAGTGGACTACAACGATCCAATATATTAATGTTCTCAATGGTCTTGGTATTACATTTTCTTTTTCAAAGGGATCCTAATCTTTGGACGGTCAAGTGTAAGGTATGGAGTGTATATATTTGTGTACATATCCTAAAGTTCAGCACACAATACAAATAAAAATAAAGTAATTTTGCTTATGTCATGCATTATTTTGTCATTACAGATTGGAGAAGAGAGAGCAACTGCCATCGCCTTGATGAGGAAATTCATTGCCTATCAATTCACAGACACCGTATGACCCCGCCCTCATTCTCTGCATGGATATGTTCCATCTATTAAGACGCTAATGTTTGCATTTAGTGGGTTTTGATTGTTCTCTTGATAGCCTGTACATCTCTTTTTAGATACAACATAATTACATGGGAGCTTTGACAACCTGTGAAACAGTTTTTATTTCCTATACATCATTTCTACACAGCCTCTCCAAATCAAGTCAGTAGTGGCTCCCGAACATGTCAAAGGTTACATCTATGTGGAGTCGTACAAGCAGACGCACGTCAAGGCTGCAATTGACGGAATAGGTAACTTGCGGATGGGCTTCTGGAACCAGCAGATGGTTCCCATCAAAGAGATGACAGATGTCCTCAAGGTGGTCAAAGAGGTGACCAACCTCAAGCCCAAGTCCTGGGTCCGACTCAAGAGAGGCTTATACAAAGATGACATTGCCCAGGTATGCTTGAAACGCATTGTGGAAGTCAGTACTTGTGAAGACTGATGAACATGTAGTTTGAAGACAAAGGTAAATATCCTTACCATATTCTTGAAACATGCATGTATTCTACTCCTTCAGGTGGACTATGTGGAGCCCAGTCAGAACACGATATCACTGAAGATGATTCCCAGGATAGATTTAGACAGAATCAAGGCCCGGATGAGCATGGTAAGCAACAGCACCACTCTGTTGTCACCACCCTCCACTTTGATATCCCCTGACACTCTTCTTGTTGTCTTGTCTCCCAGAAAGACTGGTTTGCAAAGCGGAAGAAGTTCAAGAGACCAGCCCAGAGACTCTTCGATGCAGAAAAGATCAGGTACAAAGAAACATGACCATATTGGGGATTTGATTACATTATCCTAAAATGGGTAAGATCACAGCCTCGGTTACTTCCTGATGGTGTTTTCTTCCAGGTCACTTGGGGGGGATGTCAGCCATGACGGAGACTTTATGATATTTGAAGCTAACCGCTACAGCCGCAAAGGGTTCCTCTTCAAGAGCTTTGCCATGTCTGCTGTGGTAAGATGACCATGTTGCCTCAATACCACTGTTTAATTAACCGTTAGTTGACAGCCCTTTAGGGAAAATCTTAGTTATCTTTACCCATGGCTCTGTCTCTTTATCATCTTCTGCAGATCACTGAAGGAGTAAAACCCACTCTGTCGGAGCTGGAGAAGTTTGAGGACCAGCCAGAGGGCATTGATCTGGAGGTGGTAACTGAAACCACAGGTAACCGCCACTCTTAAGGCATATATGAGATTTGGAATTTACTTGCTGGTTTTCATTTACGTGTGCGTATCTGCTTTTGTAAGAGACGTCTTGTTTGACCACAGGTAAAGAGCGTGAGCACAACCTCCAGGCCGGAGACAACGTGGAGGTGTGTGAAGGAGAGTTGATCAACTTGCAGGGAAAGATCCTGAGTGTGGATGGCAACAAGATCACTATCATGCCCAAGCATGAGGACCTCAAGGTAATGACAAGCGCCAAACGGACGACGACATTTCAGATTTGTACGCCCCCACGTTCACATTTTAGTTTTGTCAAAACAGTACATAATGTTCTGTAGGTTTTGAAAATAATTTTGTGTAGATATCCTCAGGCCCTAAAAAGAACCCAAAGACAAGGACCCTAGGTCAAGACGTTATGAACCATATTCCTGTTTGCATTGGAATGACGTGTTGTTATTTAGTTTAATTGTATTTATGTAAACTTCAGACTTCAACTGTAGATGGAGGCCTATAGTAGAGCCCAATAAAATAAATATATATACACGATTCCATCACATTAAGCATTGGGCTGTCTGTAGTCATGAATAGACTACTTCATGATGCTTCCCAAAAATGTGTGACTGTCCCTTCCATTACTTCCCAAAAAATCTGGGAGTGATCGAATACAACCCAAAGACACTGAATGTGGGAGGGATAGAATTACAGAATCAAGAAGTTAAAATGAGGCATCCCACTGTTCTGTTCTTTCTCATTGGCACTGATACAAAATAATGGTTTGATGCCTGGTCTGTGCAGGATCCTCTGGAGTTCCCGGCCCATGAGTTGAGGAAGTACTTCCGTATGGGTGACCACGTCAAGGTGATAGCAGGCCGCTACGAGGGCGACACTGGCCTCATCGTACGCGTGGAGGAGAACTTTGTCATCCTCTTCTCTGACCTCACCATGCACGAGGTAAGCAACGTCACATTATTGTACTGGGACATCAACTTTTTTTAATAATTATATTTTTGCATAATTCCTACCTAACTTCAGTGAACCTTTATCAACATTACGGTGTGTGTGTGTGTGCTCTACAGTTGAAGGTCCTACCCAGGGACTTGCAGCTGTGCTCTGAGACGGCGTCAGGGGTAGATGCCGGGGGCCAGCACGAGTGGGGGGAGCTGGTCCAACTGGACCCCCAGACCGTGGGAGTTATTGTCAGGCTGGAGAGGGAGACATTCCAGGTTGGTGCTCTTACTCTTCCCCAAAATGCTGGACAAAATAATCTGGTGTCGTCTTAGAGTTTTGCATGCTGGAGAGATGTTTTGTACACCATCTGTTCTTGAAATGGGAACTTAAATGTAAAATTTGCACTGTCATGACTCCTGACAGTGGATCAAGGGACTCGTTAGCTAGGCAAATGTTTGAAGGTAGCCAGACCCCTGAGGGGAAGGGGGGCTGTACCGGTCCTGGCACCTTATCACTGGATCGTGAATCTTTCTTTCCTTGCAGTATTGGGAAAGAAATGTTATTTAAGGATGGTATAACGAAATAACTATCTCTCAGGGTATACACATTCTAGGTGTCAGGTTTGCATCTAAATGTTGTATAAAATATATGATTAAGTAGGAGAATACTTTTGTGAAGATCGCAATGGGGTTTTAGCCTTCTAAATGAGAATTGTTTTTCATACATACTTGTGCCCAGTCAGTAACCACGCCCAAGTAAGCACAGACACTGTTTTCATTGTATTACGCTAGTAATCAAGAACCGATACCGTGTGTGTTTATGTATTCTGTGTTATTATTTAGTTAGTTAATAAATAATTAGGCCAATTTGTGTATTGCTGATTCATTAATAAGGTTAGGGTTCTTGCATACTCCTACTCCTTGATATCTGCAATGTTCAGAATGAGACTGACATGAGGTAGTGCCTTGCAAAAGTATTCATCCCCCTTGGCGTTTTTCCTATTTTGTTAGGTAGAGATAGATAGATAGTGTCACATGATCTCCGTGTATATATACACCTGTTCTGAAAGGCCCCAGTGTCTGCAACACCACCAAGCAAGGGGCACCATGAAGGCCAAGGAGCTCTCCAAACAGGTCAGGGACAAAGTTGTCGAAGTACAGATCAGGGTTGAGTTATAAAAAAATATCTGAAACTTTGAACATCCCACGGAGCATCATTAAATACATTATTAAAAAATGAAAATAATATGGCATCACAACAAACCTGCCAAGAGCAAAACTCACGAACCAGGCAAGGAGGGCATTAATCAGAGAGGCAACAAAGAGAGTGGCCAAAAAAAAGCTGTTTCTTAAAGAACAAAATAAGCAAAATAAGTCTGGTGTTCGCCAAAAGGCATGCTGGAGACTCCCCAAACATATGGAAGAAGGTACTCTGGTCAGATGAGACTAAAATGGAGCTGGAGCTTTTTGGCCATCAAGGAAAACAACACGATGACTGGCACATCACGCTGTGGAGATGTTTTTCATCGGCAGGGACTGGGGAAACTGGTCAGAATTTAAGGAATGATGGATGGTGCTAAATACAGTGAAATTCTTGAGGGAAACATCTTTCAGTCTTCCAGAGATTTGAGACTGGGACGGAGGTTCACCTTCCAGCAGGACAATGACCCTAAGCATACTGCTAAAGCAACACTTGAGTGGTTTAAGGGGAAACATATTTTAAATGTCTTGGAATTGCTTAGTCAAAGCCCAGACCTCAATCCAATTGAGAATTTGTGAAACGAGTTAAAGATTGCTGTACACCAGCGGAACCCATCTACCTTGAATTAGCTGGAACAGTATTGCCAAGAAGAATGGGCAAAAATCCCAGTGGCTAGATGTGCCAAGCTTATAGAGACATACCCCAAGAGATTTGCAGCTCTAATTGCTGCAAAACGTATTGCCTTTGGTTATTGTTATGCACGCTCAAGTTCTGTTTTTTTTTGTCTTTATTTCTTTCACAATAAAAAAAGAATATTTTGCATCTTCAAAGTGATAGGCATGTTATGTAAATGAAATGATACAAATTATCAATTTTAATTCCAGGTTGTAAGGCAACAAAATAGGAAAAATGCCAAGGGGGGAGAATACTGTCGCAAGCCATTGTAATGTTTAATAAGTGACTCATCAATATATCTTCTATGAGTTTAATTTGGGAGATGGTAAAACAACTTTCCCCGTGGTGCCCCAAATTCCTAAATAGTTAATTGATTTGATAAATAAGTCATCACATTAATGCAAGTCACTTCACAAAACAGCACATAGTGTAATATGTATTAAATTGACAGTCAAGTCAAAATCTCTGAGCATCCCTATAGTGCTCACATGTTTTTTTTTTCCACCTACTCCCCAGGTCCTCAACATGCATGGCAAGGTGCTGACGGTGCGTCACCAGGCAGTGAATCGGCGGAAAGACAACCGCTTTGCCGTGGCACTGGACTCTGAGCAGAACAACATTCACGTCAAAGACATCGTCAAGGTCATCGACGGGCCACACTCGGTAAGATTCATTACGACAGTTCTGCTTTCTATAACTCTAAACTGTATTTCTCAACTCCAGCTATAGTAGGGCCCTATAAAATCTGCGATGTGGAGAATGCGGACGGAATCACGGAATAACGGAATTCAACAATATTCCAAAATGTATTGAACTTATTAGAACATGTATTGATTTGCCTAAGATTGTCATAATACATTAACTAAATGCCTCAGTGATTCTTAGTTTGAATCCTTTAGAGATAATGCTAATGATAACCCTATTCTGGTAGATGGAAAGGCTTTTCACTCACTTAAATGCCTACCTGGCAGATAAGTCATGATGATTTGCATCAATCCAGTGGTGATTTGTTGAGCAAACTATAGGAACACTGCTAACCAAACAAGTCTCTTGCTGGTGTATACTTCAATCAAAGGGCATCTACACCCAGACCTCAAACGTGGCGATGTCGTTTAAGCCTTGTTGTGGACTTAGAACATACAATGTTGTTTTTCTATTGAAGTGATTTTGAGAGTGAAAAATCAGAAAAAGAATGACAAATCTGAAACCAGGGAAAACAAAACAGCGACTGGAATGTGGGCGGAAAACAACTAAACGGAATTAGGCAAATGTGTATATATATTTATTTTATTGGGTTCTACTATAGGCCTCCATCTACAGTTGAAGTCAGTTTACATACACCTTAGCCAAATACATTTAAACTCAGTTTTTCACAATTCCTGACATTTAATCCTAGTAAAAAGTCCCTGTCTTAGGTCAGTTAGGATCACCACTTTATTTTAAGAATGTGAAATGTCAGAATAATAGTAGAGAATGATTTATTTCAGCTTTTATTTCTTTCATCACATTCCCAGTGGGTCAGAAGTTGACATACACTTAATTAGTATTTGGTAGCATTGCCTTTAAATTGTTTAACTTGGGTCAAACGTTTTGGGTAGCCTTCCACAAGCTTCCCACAATAAGTTGGGTGAATTTTGGCCCATTCCTCCTGACAGAACTGGTGTAATTGAGTCGGGTTTGTAGGCCTCCTTGCTCGCACACACGTTTTCAGTGATGCCCACAAATGTTCTAAAGGATTGTGGTCAGGGCTTTGTGATGGACACTCAAATGCCTTGACTTTGTCTTTAAGCCATTTTGCCACAACTTTGTCCATTTGGAAGACCCATTTGCGACCAAGCTTTAACTTCCTGACTGATGTCTTGAGACGTTGCTTCAATATATCCACATAATTTTCCTTCCTCATGATGCCATCTATTTTGTGAAGTGCACCAGTCCCTCCTGCAGCAAAGCACCCCCACAACATGATGCTGCCACTCCATGTGCTTCACGGTTGGGATGGTGTTCTTCGGCTTGCAAGCCTCCCCCTTTTTCCTCCAAACATAAAGATGGTCATTATGGCCAAACAGTTCTATTTTGGTTTCATCAGACCAGTGGACATTTCTCCTTAAAGTACGATATTTGTCCCCATGTGCAGTTGCAAACGTAGTCTGGCTTTTTTTATGGCGGTATTGGAGCAGTGGCTTCTTCCTTGCTGAGCGGCCTTTCAGGTTATGTCGATATAGAACTCGTTTTACTGTGGATATAGATACTTTTGTACCTGTTTCCTCTAGCATCTTCACAAGGTCTTTTGCTGTTGTTCTGGGATTGATTTGCACTTTTCGCACCAAAGTACGTTCATCTCTAGGAGACAGAATGCGTCTCCTACCTGAGTGGTATGATTGCTGGTCGCATGGTGTTTATACTTGCATACTATTGTGTGTAGAGATGAACATGATACCTTCAGGCCTTGAAATACATCCACAGGTACACCTCCAATTGACTCAAATTATGTCAATTAGCCTATCAGAAGCTTCTAAAGCCATGACATGGATTTTCTGGAATTTTCCAAGCTGTATAACGTCACAGCCAACTTATTGTATGTAAACTTCTGACCCACTGAAATTGTGATAGTGAATTATAAGTGAAATAATCTCTCTGTAAACAATTGTTGGAAGAATGTTGTCCTAACCGACATAGTTTGTTAACATGAAATCTATAGAAATCTGTGGAGTGGTTAAAATGAAGTGTATGTAAACTTCCGACTTCAACTGTAGGTTTGGTTACTGTACTTTCAAGCCAGTGTCTGGAATCGAGCCCTCATTCTTTTATCACCCATCTCAAGCTATTTTTCTGTTTGACAAAGGTGCGATTAGCATGAATAGGTTGTTAGCATATAAGTGGTGTGTGGTTTGTTTGCCAGGGGCGTGAGGGAGAGATCCGACACATTTTCCGTGGCTTTGCCTTCCTGCACTGTAAAAAGCTGGTGGAGAACGGGGGCATGTTCGTCTGCAAGACACGCCACGTGGTGCTGGCCGGGGGCTCCAAGGTCAGTCACCGCATCACAGCTTTTACATCACTTTCAAGTATTCCATCTATGCCATAACCTCTTTAACTTCCAGTGGGAACCATCAGCTGTTGTAGACAATTCATTCTTCCATTCTTTGGCTATAGCCCCGAGATGTTACAAACTTCACCGTGGGAGGCTTCGCTCCTATGAGTCCACGCATCAGCAGCCCCATGCATCCAGGAGGTGGTGGTGAGTAGAGTACAGTCTCACCATGAACTGTGTATTACACCGCCTTTTGTTGATTTGTAGACATGAGGGAACAGTCGCTTAGTGCAGGGTGTAACACTAAATAACAACTATCAGACCAGAGGTCTTACACAACTCCTGTCCTCTCCTTTCTTCAGGCCAGCAGCAGAGGGGCGGTGGAGGTGGTGGACAGATGGGGCGTGGCCGTGGCAGGAGGGACAACGACCTGATTGGACAGACCGTCCGCATCTCTCAGGGACCATACAAGGGTAATGCTGCGTTCATAACATCTCTTAAATTTGTAAATACCAGCATACAACTGGAAAAAATCCACTTGAATGCTCCTCCAACTGGTAATTACTAATGGGAGACTCATCTCCATCCTTGTTGTTTTTAAACACTAATTTGTTCGAAGCCTAATAACTGTACTTTTAGTTTTTTGTTGACGCAGCTTGTTCTGGGTTCTCAGTGAGTTCAAGGCATGTTAATGTTATGTTAACTCGTTTCTCCCAGTAGTATATACAGTCGTGGCCAAAAGTTTTGAATGACACAAGTATTGGTCTCCACAAAGTTTGCTGCTTCAGTGTTCTTAGATCTTTATGTCAGTAGTTACTATGGTAACACTGAAGTATAATTACAAGTATTCCATAAGTGTCAAAGGCTTTCATTGACAATGACATTCAGTTTATGCAAAGAGTCAATATTTGCAGTGTTGACCCTTCTTTTTCAAGACCTCTGCAATCCGCCCTGGCATGCTGTCAATTACCTTCTGGGCCACATCCTAACTGATGGCAGGCCATTCTTGCATAATCAATGCTTGGAGTTTGTCAGAAGTTGTGGGTTTTTGTTTGTTCACCCGCCTCTTGAGGATCGACCACAAGTTCTCAATGGGATTAAGGTCTGGGGAGTTTCCTGGCCATGGACCCAAAATGTCGATGTTTTGTTCCCAGAGCCACTTAGTTATCACTTTTGCCTTATGGCAAGGTGCTCCATCATGCTGGAAAAGGCATTGGTCGTCACCAAACTGTTCTTGGATGATTGGGAGAAGTTGCTCTCGAAGGATGTGTTGGTACCATTCTTTATTCATGGCTGTGTTCTTAAGCAAAAGAGAAGCAACCCCACACATGAATGGTCTGAGGATGCTTTACTTTTGGCATGACACAGGACTGATGGTAGCGCTCACTGTTTTCCGGATGGCCCAAACAATTGGAAAGGGGATTCATCAGAGAAAATGACTCCCCCAGCCCTCAGCAGTCCAATCCCTGTACCTTTTGCAGAATATCAGTCTGTCCCTGATGTTTTTCCTGGAGAGAAATGGCTTCTTTGCTGCCCTTCTTGACACCAGGCCATCCTCCAAAAGTCTTTGCCTCACTGTGCGTGCAGATGCACTCACATCTGCTTGCTGCCATTCCTGAGCAAGCTCTGCACTGGTGGTGCCCCGATCCCGCAGCTGAATCAACTTTAGGAGACGTCCTGGCGCTTGCTGGCCTTTTTTGGGCGCCCTGACGCCTTCTTCACAACAATTGAACCTCTCTCCTTGAAGTTCTTGATGATCTGATAAATGGTTGATTTAGGTGCAATCTTACCAGCAGCAATATTCTTGCCTGTGAAGCCCTTTTTGTGCAAAGCAATGATGACGGCACGTGTTTCATGCAGGTAACCATGGTTGACAGAGGAAGAACAATGATTTCAAGCACCACCCTCCTTTTTAAAACTTCCATTCTGTTATTCTGACTCAATCAGCATGACAGAGTGATCTCCAGCCTTGTCCTCGTCAACACTCTCACCTGTGTTAACGAGACAATCACTGACATGATGGCAGCTGGTCCTTTTGTGGCAGGGCTGAAATGCAGTGGAAATGTTTTTGGGGGATTAAGTTCATTTTCATGGCAAAGAGGGACTTTGTAATTAATTGCAATTCATCTGATCACTCTCCATGACATTCTGGAGTATATGCAAATTGCCATCATCAACACTGAGGCAGCAAACTTTGTGGAGACCAGTACTTGTGTCATTCTCAAAACTTTTGGCCACGACTGTACAAGTAGTATCAGATGGGGTTGTCCTCTGCCATAAAATGAACAATAAACACGTTTAGCACAAGAGGCTGCACCATGGGTGTTGGACTTTCAGCACTTGATCTTTTTCAATGTGGAGTATTTTGGCCTGAACCCTTGCCATTATTTCCCAGGGTACATTGGAGTGGTGAAGGACGCCACAGAGTCGACAGCCAGAGTGGAACTGCACTCGACATGCCAGACCATCTCTGTGGACCGACAGCGTCTCACCACTATGTTCGTTCACATCCTCAGAGATATATTACAATGATATATTGTGAACACAGTGATATTAATGCAATATTTCACTTTTTTAGAGTGTTATTGAGTGTTTACTTGTTTTTGTTACATTCAGGGGAGCCAAGCGGCATGGAGGAATGACTTCCACCCACGGACGCACCCCCATGTATGGTTCCCAGACACCCATGTACGGGACAGGCTCCCGTACCCCCATGTATGGCTCCCAGACCCCCTTACACGATGGTGAGATGCACACCCCACCAAGGGAATACCTATATACACACACCACACTGTATATATGACCTGCAATAGAACTATTCTCATTGTGGTAATCCATTGTGGTTCCCCACAGGGAGCCGTACGCCTCACTACGGCTCGCAGACCCCGCTGCATGATGGAAGCAGGACGCCGGGGCAGAGCGGAGCGTGGGACCCCAACAACCCCAACACACCGTCCAGGTAGTCTACATGTGGGAAAGTGCCTCAGCAGTCTATGGTTGATAAGAGTTTGCTGGTCTTGGTCAAGAGTTACTGTACTTTCCACAGATCCTGAAAATATGTTTCCCTAATAGGATATCTTTTTGGAAACAGCCTTTAACCTGTTTCTCTCTTCCTCTTGTTTCAGGGCGGATGATGACTATGAGTTTGGTTATGACGACGAGCCCTCGCCGTCCCCTCAGGGCTACGGGGCCACGCCTAACCCCCAGACCCCCGGCTACCCAGAGGTGCCCTCACCCCAGGTCAACCCCCAGTACAACCCCCAGACCCCAGGCACCCCAGCCATGTGAGTCACACACGGTATTCCATTGTCTTTTACAGTGGCAACCAACTGCTCAAGGTGGGTTTGATTCTTTCCTTCCTAGCCAAGTCCACTGACTGTGTGTGTTCCTCAGGTACAACACTGAACAGTACTCGCCGTACACTGCCCCCTCCCCACAGGGCTCGTACCAGCCCAGCCCTAGTCCCCAGAGCTACCATCAGGTGGCCCCCAGCCCAGTGGGCTACCAGAATACACACTCACCAGCCAGCTACCACCCCACTCCCTCACCCATGGCATACCAGGTAAGACATCTTTTTTTTTTTCATGTCTGAAAGCTCAAGTCACTTGTCAACAGGATACACTCTGCCCATTGGATTCTTTTCATATTCAAGCCTGTCTCAAAATACAACACTGCCTCTTTAAGGCTCCCCTGGAGGATGGTGGGCCACCCTTGGTAGCAAGGGTGGCCCACCATCTATTGCAACATTATAAATAAAACCTTGTTACTTTTTGTCTTAATAAAATTCTTAACCACTGCACATTATTTTTTTTAAAGCAATGAGGCTGATGCAACTGATCAGACCAATAAGCTTAAAATGTTGATGTGCACATGGCTATAGGCCTACACAGGAATGTTCCAAAATGCAATTGACGTGAAAAAAGTGTTCTCAAAATCACACCGCACTCGCAAGCGTTTTCATGTGACCGAGGAAAATATCCGTTAGAAATGAAGAGGGGAGATCTAAAGATGCATCAACTATCATGGGTTACTAATATGCGAATGTCTTTGCAATTGTTTCAAGCAAGTAAAGGTTAAAAATATGCTTAAAATGCAAACTGATATGACTGCATTAAAATATGAATACATTAGGCTATATATTGAAATCAATTTCATGTTCAATCAATTGAGTTCTGTTTAATTAGGCTACTGTAGCCTAGGCTATGTAATTCTTGCCTCAGTAGACAGTGAAATCTGAAAGTATACAGACCCCTTCGCTTTTTTTTTTCTCACATTTTGTTAAATTACAGCCGCATTCAAAAATGTATTTAAATAAAATCCTCATCAACCTACACACTTCCCCATAACGTTACCTTTCTTTTGATCCCATCAGTATCGACACGTGCTCCATCAACTAGGAACTAACGCTCTCTGCGTGGTGTTTTTGAGAAACGCGCGTTAAATCTCCGGCTGTTGTAGGAATGAGGCATCGTTAACACTCTTCAGCCTAAGTTCCATCTCTATCTAGAAACCTGTGACTGATCTTTGTCTCCTCCTGTTGTCCCATCCCAGGCCAGTCCGAGCCCCAGCCCGGTAGGCTACAGCCCTATGACCCCCGGAGCCCCCTCCCCTGGCGGCTACAACCCCCACACCCCCGGGTCCAACATCGACCAGACCTCCTGCGACTGGGTCACCACTGACATACTGGTGCTCGTTAAGGACACCTTCCTGGACAGCCAGGTGGTTAACCAGACCGGCGTCATCCGCAGTGTCACAGTGAGTAGTAAAGACCACACCATTCTTACACGTACCTAGATGATACAGGGGTGAAGAAAGGATCTCACTCTTCCACGTACAGTTGAAGTCGGAAGTTTACATACTTAGGTTGAAGTCATTTAACTCATTTTTCAACCACGCCACAGATTTCATGTTAACAAACTATAGTTTTGGCAAGTAAGTTAGGACATCTACTTTGTGCATGACAAGTACTTCTTCCAACAAAGTATAAACACCATTGGACCACGCAGCCGTCATACCGCTCAGGAAGGTGACGTGCTCTGTCTCCTAGAGATGAACGTACTTTGGTGCGAAAAGTGCAAATCAATCACAGAACAACAGCAAAGGACCTTGTGAAGATGCTGGAGGAAACGGGTACAAAAGTATCTATATCCACAGTAAAACGAGTCCTATATCGACATAACCTGAAAGGCCGCTCAGCAAGGAAGAAGCCACTGCTCCAAAACCGCCATAAAAAAGCCAGACTATGGTTTGCAACTGCACATGGGGACAAAGATCCTACTTTTTGGAGAAATGTCCTCTGGTCTGATGAAACCAAAATAGAACTGTTTGGCCATAATGACCATCCTTATGTTTGGAGGAAAAAGGGGGAGGCTTGCAAGCCGAAGAACACCATCCCAACCGTGAAGCACGGGGGTGGCAGCATCATGTTGTGGGGGTGCTTTGCTGCAGGAGGGACTGGTGCACTTCACAAAATAGATGGCATCATGAGGAAGGAAAATTATGTGGATATATTGAAGCAACGTCTCAAGACATCAGTCAGGAAGTTAAAGCTTATGGGTCTTCCAAATGGACAATGACCCCAAGCATACTTCCAAAGTTGTGGCAAAATGACTTAAGGACAACAAAGTCAAGGTATTGGAGTGGCCATCACAAAGCCCTGACCTCAATCCTATAGAACATTTGTGGGCAGAACCTGAAAAGGCATGTGTGAGCAAGGAGGCCTACAAACCTGACTCAGTTACACTTGTTCTGTCAGGAGGAATGGACCAAAATTCACCCAACTTATTGTGGGAAGCTTGTGGAAGGCTTCCTGAAACGTTTGACCCAAGTTAAACAATTAAGGCAATGCTAACAAATACTAATTGAGTGAATGTAAACATCTGACCCACTCGGAATGTGATGAATGAAATAAAAGCTGAAATAAATCATTCTCTCTACTATTATTCTGACATTTCACATTCTTAAAATGAAGTGGTGATCCTAACTGACCTAAGACATGGAATTTTTACTAGGATTAAATGTCAGGAATTGTGAAACTGAGTTTAAATGTATTTGGTTAAGGTGTATGTAAACTACCGACTTCAACTGTACCTAGATGCTACAGGGGTGAAGAAAGGATCTCACGATTTAGATTACGCTTCGTTACCCAAGTTTCCTGTCTGGGGTGAAATGGAGGGAACATGACTGGCTTTTAGTGAAAAGAGTTGTATAGAAATGTATACTTTTTTTGTGATTTGTCACCCATAACCTAAATTTGTATGTAGTAATTTGATTTATGTGAGTAGAAATGAACTGTGGATTCCTGACCGTAACGGCTCCATTATTTTGGCTTGTTGATGGAAGGAAGACCATACAGAATGAATTTAAAAATTAATTAATTACAAAATGTTTTTGTTTCAGTAACAGTAGAACAGTTTAATTTTTTTTTCCTGTTTGTGAAACATATGTGGTGTGAACACAACCAGTCATGTTCAAACAAATCACATCAAAAAGTAGGCTACCTGCCCACGGTCGTCCATTCCAAAATATCCAAACAGTGGATTATATATATATATATATAACATTTTAATGAACCGGAAGAAACATGTTACAAAACATCAAAGTATAATGAGACACTCTTGTAACCTGAATTAATTGATGCCTGAAAAGGGGCTGAAATACGGGACGGAAATACAGCCATCTGTGTCTGTCCTGATCTCATTGGCGTAGGAAGCTGTGAGCGCTCCGTTGAAACAATGTTGTAAGTTTGCTAGCAAAAGCTCAAGACCGAGAGGCAGGCGGAGTAAAGATTTTACTGAGATTTGAAACAAGCTGAACAAACTGTCACTTGTTTAAACCATAGGTGGGGGTTGTTCGCTTCTTTTGGAATAAGCTTTTATTTTCATATATACCACTGTAGCAGGACAAAATAGCATTTTGTGGCTGTTGGTAGAGTATGGCGCTTGCACCACAGTAGTTGTGGGTTCAATTTTTGTGTCCGTCCATACGTAAAATGTATGCATGCATTACTAAAGCCACTTTGGATAAAATTGTCTGCTAAAGGGCCTATATTTGTCTTCTACTATAAACAAATAGTTAAATTAGAGCCCCTTTACTCTTAGCTAATGTGTTACGTTGACAAGTTTGTTCCATCAAACACAACATGGATGTTCTGAACCAAGTACTCCCATCATTGACCTGATGAGTCGTCTTCTTCTTCTTCCTCAGGGTGGCATGTGCTCCATCTTCCTCCAGGACACAGAGAAGGTGGTGAGCATCTCCAGTGAACACCTGGAGCCTGTCACCCCAACTAAGAACAACAAGGTAAGGCTGCTTCTCACCACAACACCCCTTTACTGGACTCGCAGAGCTCTGGGTCTTGGGACGATGGACAAATCTTTAGTGTGTCATCTGTTGTCTGTGCTTCCTCTCTCCAGGTGAAGGTGATTCTAGGGGAGGACCGCGAGGCCACAGGGATTCTACTGAGTATCGACGGGGACGACGGCATCGTCAGGATGGAGCTGGATGACCAGCTGAAGATTCTCAACCTCCGCTTCCTGGGCAAGCTGGAGCTCTGAGCCATCACACCTTAACCTCATGCCCTTCATTGCAATGCAGCATCACTCAAAAACAAGCAGATATGTGCCCCCATGTTCACTATCAAAGATTAAAATGTGAAATTGCCCGTTCATTTCTTTTTTTTTTTGTTAGTCAAACTTGTACTTTTAGTGAACTTCCATCAGTTTTTAGTACTCTGATTGTAATTTCGGTCTAGCGTATACAATGTCAATAAAATGTGAACCGTTGCACTGCGTGGTGTCTTAAACATTGCATTTTGTATATACACGTAACAATAAGGTGCTTTAAAATACTCATTTATTTTGCCAACAAAATATATATTTTGGAATCACCAAAAGCATGTTTTCAAAAGAAAAATACTTATAGGGCATAAAGTCCCTATGTATGTATGTATGTATGTATGTATGTATGTATGTTTACACACAAGTAAATATAATCTACCTGAAAGATGTATGCCCTGCAATTCAAGAACAAGGCAGCCCTGTCTGTAGTGAGGGCAGACGTAACACTAGTCACAGGGCTGGTGTGGGCGGTCGTGGTTTATAGGAAAGTAGAAGACAGGGGAGTCCCGTGGACAGGGGTGCCCAGGAAAGGTGTGCCAGAGCTGGGTAGGTTGAGGTTCAGCTCCCTGGTCCTTGTCGAGATGACATCCAAGGGTGAGGTTTTGAGACAGAGGGATCTTCACCTGGACCAACAATTCTCGTCCCTGAGGGAGGTGATGGGGGATTCCATTTACAC
The DNA here is from genome assembly GCA_023634145.1 of Thymallus thymallus. Taxonomy (NCBI): domain Eukaryota; kingdom Metazoa; phylum Chordata; class Actinopteri; order Salmoniformes; family Salmonidae; genus Thymallus; species Thymallus thymallus. The sequence goes on from CM042379.1 coordinate 2,988,181, forward strand.
ACCCTCAAATAAACAATGTTGCTCTACACCTGCAATCTTTTTGAAGTGTCATTGACAAATTTATTTTTATTTAACCAAGTCAGTTAAGAACAAATTCTTATGGCCAAACCCGGACGATGCTGGCCCAATTGTGCAACGCCCTTTGGGACTCCCAATCACGGCCGGCTTGTGATACTGCCTGGATTCGAACCAGGATGTCTAGTGACACCTCTAGCACTGAGATGCAGTGCCTTAGGCCGCTGCGCCACTCTGGGTAATTACGCCAAAGACAAACTGACAATGTGTGGTTTAGTACAATGCTACAGTGATGCTTTAGCTTGGTCCCAGATTTGTTTTGGCTCTTGCCTACTCCAAACAGTTTGGCATGACACTGAGTGACCAGGAACTCAGGCTAGGGGTTTTTACCTAGCTATTAGCTTACCTTTTCATCATTTATACACTGAATCTGGACACCGGGGTCATCTCCAATGACTGGGGCCAGAGCATGGTTGACTTCATCGTACTGAACACATGGCAGAACAATGCAGTAAGTAACTTAATCAGCTGGAATTCTTCAAGTTTCATCTTACTTCCCCATGTAAACTTTTTAAGTTCAAAGTTACTTTGTCATGTTCTCAGGTGTTCTTTTGTTTCTGATCACAACCTAACAAGTTCACTAGTGGTTCTCTTTTATAAGATCCCTACTAAAACCCATGCTGCAAAAATACAAGATAATTCAATTACAATGTTTATATCCTTCATATACGTATTTGGATGCAGTGTCTGTACATCCAAATAATGGTACATGAAAAGCATTATAATTGAGTTTCTGTACAACCCACAATGCAATGCCTATAGATGTCTCTTAACCCTTCCCAAAGGTGATGGTGATTACCTACTTGATAAGACTGGTTACAGGAGGGCTTGATGCCTGCATCCTCCAAGGCTCTGAATAACAGGTGGAGAACAGGTAGCTTAGCCAGGATAAAAGCTGTCAACAGAGGTTTGACAATGTGTAATGGTGAAACAGGCATGTTAGGTGTGTTAATGAGTGCAGTGGGGCTGACTGGTCAATATCAAAGAGCCCGCGTAGTTTCAGACATATCTGGAAGTAACGCAAGGGAGAGTTCAAGCCCTCCACACAAGCAGCACAGGAGCCATGTTTGATCCATTCATCTTTCCTGTTGGAGAAACACACGCACATTCAGTGACATACTCTGTTATGCAGCTGTAACTTATATTCTGTGAACCGGAATACACTAATAACTTTTATTCTGTGGGGACCTCTGAACCTGTCCAGTCAATCTAACGGAGAAAATCATGTTAAATTGTACAGTGCATTCGGAAGTATTCAGACCCCTTGACTTTTTCCACATTTTGTTACGTTACAACCTTATTCTCTTTCTCCTCTTCAATGAACACACAATACCCCATAATGAAAAAGCAAAAACAGTTTTTTATCAATTTTTGCTAATTTATAAAAGTATTCAAACCCTTTGCTATGAGACTTGAAATTGAGCTCAGGTGCATCCTGTTTCAGTTGATCATCCTTGAGATGTTTCTACAACTTGATTGGAGTCCACCTGTGGTAAATTAGGGGCGGCAGGTAGCCTAGCGGTTAGAGCGTTTGGCCAGTAACTGAAAGGTCGCTTGTTCGAATACCCGAGCCGGAAAAAAAAACCTGTCTGTGTCCTTGAGCAAGGCACTTAACACTAATTTGCTCCAAGGGCTGACCCTGTAGGTAGGCTATCATTGTAAATAAGAATTTGTTCTTAACTGACTTGCCTAGCTAAATAAAGGTTAAATAAATAAAAAAATGGGTTGGACATGATTTGGAAAGACACACACCTGTCTATATAAGGTCCCACAGTTGACAGTGCATGTCAGAGCAACAACCAAGCCATGAGGTCGAAGGAATTGTCCGTAGAGCTCCGAGACAGGATTGTGTCGAGGCACAGATCTGGGGAAGGGTACCAAAACATTTCTGCAGCATTGAAGGTCCCCAAGAATACAGGGGCCTCCATTCTTAAATGGAAGTAGTTTGTAACCAACAAGACTCTTCCTAGAGCTGACCGCCTGGTTAAACTGAGCAAACGGGGAGAAGGGCCTTGGTCAGGGAGGTGACCGAGAACCCGATGGTCACTCTGACAGAGTTCCTCTGTGGAGATGGGAGAACCTTCCAGAAGGACAACCATCTCTACAACACTCCACCAATCAGGCCTTTATGGTAGAGTTGTCAGACGGAAGCCACTAAAGGACTCAGACCATGAGAAACAAGATTCTCTGGTCTGATGAAACCGAGATTAAACTCTTTGGCCTGAATGCAAGTCGTCACGTCTGGAGGAAACCTGGCACCATCCCTACGGTGAAGGATGGTGGTGGCGGCATAATGCTGTTGGGATGTTTTTCAGCGGCAGGGACTGAAAGACTAGTCAAAACTAGTACAGAGTTATCAGAATTAGGTTAATAACATAGATAATAATATGCTTATATGATTGAACTGTGAACTTTTGTTATTAGAATGTATCCTTTTGGACTCTGGTGTTGGAAGTTGCACTTCTTCCCTCATATGGTCCTCAGTCACATCTATCACATGTCCCTGTCCTGTTGCTATGCAGAGGAGGGAACATTGTTTTCATGTGAGAAGATGTGTTTTTACTTATTGCAAACCATGTGAAGGGATGGCTTGATTAATGGGGAACCAATTACTTGGCTCCACAGAGTCTGGGGCCAGTCACTCCCTCCTTCGGCCTTGGGTGAGATAAGGTCTGAGACAGGATATGGGGGGTTGTGTCTGGAAACATTGTACGACATCTCTGATGTTGCACCTATCCTGTGATAGTAAAACATTTGTGTTCTACTAAGGCTGTGTCTTTGCAAAGGGATGGATTTTAATTGGACGGGTATCTGGAACTGACAATTGATTTATTTATAGAATGAGTTATTGTTTCGGTACGACGAGGCACCAGGGAAGAAACCGGGAGTCTTGCCTTGGGGGCCGAACTCTGTCCAATGGGAACAGTCTGTACAGCAGATACTGTCAGGTGTGAATTATTAGTATCTTTCATACGAAGTCTGACCTTGTGACCCGTTCCATACGTCTGTTATTTGTCATGAACATTCAGGAGGGTGTGTCTTTGCTATGAAAGGTCTGTGTCATCATGTGGCGGGGCTCTCAACCAATCACCTACGAGGGGTCTGTCGACCAGCCAATCATCATCATTATTGCAAAGCACTTACATCATTTACTTCCGTCTCTGGTGTGACCAGTTTTCTTTACTTATAAGTAAATAAACGTTTAGTTTAAGTAGAACTCTGACTTGTGAGATTAGTTTGTGTCTCCTCATTTGATAATACAGAAATCTTCCACCACACCTGACAGAGCTTAAGAGGATCTGCAGAGAAGAATGGGAGAAACTCCCCAAATACAGCTGTGCCAAGCTTGTAGCGTCATACCCAAGAAGACTCAAGTCTGCCAAAGGTGCTTCATCAAAGTACTGAGTAAAGGGTCTGAACTTATGTAAATGTGATACTTCAGTTTTTTATTTGTAATAAATTGGCAAAAATAAATCTAAACCTGTTTCTGCTTTGTCATTATGGGGTATTGTGTGTAGATTGAAATCAATCTTTATAACGTAATATATAATTACGTAATATATATTAAAAAGTCAAGGGGTCTGAATACTTCCTGAATTTACTGTATATTAAGACGTCAAGGGGTCTGAATACTTCCTGAATTTACTGTATATTAAAAAGTCAAGGGGTCTGAATACTTCCTGAATGCACTGTATATTAAGAAGTCAAGGGGTCTGAATACTTTCTGAATGCACTGTATATTAAGACGTCAAGGGGTCTGAATACTTTCTGAATGCACTGTATATTAAGAAGTCAAGGGTTCTGAATACTTTCTGAATGCACTGTATATTAAGAAGTCAAGGGTTCTGAATACTTTCTGAATGCACTGTATATTAAGAAGTCAAGGGTTCTGAATACTTTCTGAATGCACTGTATATTAAGAAGTCAAGGGGTCTGAATACTTTCTGAATTTACTGTATATTAAGAAGTCAAGGGGTCTGAATACTTCCTGAATGCACTGTATATTAAAAAGTCAAGGGTTCTGAATACTTTCTGAATGCACTGTATATTAAGAAGTCAAGGGTTCTGAATACTTTCTGAATGCACTGTATATTAAGAAGTCAAGGGTTCTGAATACTTTCTGAATGCACTGTATATTAAGAAGTCAAGGGTTCTGAATACTTTCTGAATGCACTGTATATTAAGAAGTCAAGGGGTCTGAATACTTTCTGAATTTACTGTATATTAAGAAGTCAAGGGGTCTGAATACTTCCTGAATGCACTGTATATTAAAAAGTCAAGGGTTCTGAATACTTTCTGAATGCACTGTATATTAAAAAGTCAAGGGTTCTGAATACTTTCTGAATGCACTGTATATTAAGACGTCAAGGGGTCTGAATACTTTCTGAATGCACTGTATATTAAGAAGTCAAGGGGTCTGAATACTTTCTGAATGCACTGTATATTAAAAAGTCAAGGGGTCTGAATACTTTCTGAATGCACTGTATATTAAGAAGTCAAGGGGTCTGAATACTTTCTGAATGCACTGTATATTAAGAAGTCAAGGGGTCTGAATACTTCCTGAATGCACTGTATATTAAAAAGTCAAGGGGTCTGAATACTTCCTGAATGCACTGTATATTAAAAAGTCAAGGGGTCTGAATACTTTCTGAATGCACTGTATATTAAGACGTCAAGGGGTCTGAATACTTTCTGAATGCACTGTATATTAAGAAGTCAAGGGGTCTGAATACTTTCTGAATGCACTGTATATTAAGACGTCAAGGGGTCTGAATACCTTCTGAATGCACTGTATATTAAGACGTCAAGGGGTCTGAATACTTTCTGAATGCACTGTATATTAAGACGTCAAGGGGTCTGAATACTTTCTGAATGCACTGTATATTAAGAAGTCAAGGGGTCTGAATACTTTCTGAATGCACTGTATATTAGAGACTGATGGTGGAAAAGGTAATGTAAAAGTTGAAGAAACACATTTGGTGAGAAGACCTCTTACCTGGGTCAGTCAATTCAGGATGTAAACTGACATTCCACTTCAATCATTTAAAAAAGGCCATCTCTTTTTAATGACTTGTCAATAAACTGAGAAGCTATTTATGTGAAAAATGTACTTCAATTGGAAATTGACCCCCATCCTGCCTCTTACCAGAAGAGAAAACTGGAATGGCTCTTGAGTAGGGATGGCCAAAGCTGAGAGAGTTCAGGATCCAGCTCCTGAAAGAAAGAGGGATGTCTTCTGAATACATGGATTCTTCATTGTCCTTCGATTGGTGACTAACCAGAGACATGTTTTACCTTGAGGTCAGAGTGGAATATTGGCCAGCAGCTGCAACATGTATGAGCTTTCAAAGGCCTAGGTCAAAAACAGAAAAATTATCAGATATGAATTGTCATTCTCGTTAAGTTTAAGATCGTTAAAAAGGTTTTATTCTGATGGGGAATGACAAAAATCAATGGGTAAATACAGTCATGTGAAAAAGTAAGTACACCCCCATATTTAAAAATAATAATATCAAGACACAACGACTTTTGCCAGACAACACCTGGGTAAAGTCAATTGTGTCTTGATATTATTTTCTGAGAGCAGAGGCTTCTTCCTTCCACACACCCATATGGTTAAGACCAAACCAGACCAATGTTCTTATCTTTATGCAAGGCTGGACCCTCCTAAGTTTCTCTAATGTTTTCTAATCATTTTTTGGTACCTAATAAAAATTTTAGCCATTTTATGTGATGGTAAAGGTAGGGGTGTACTAACTTTTTCCCCATAAGGAAAAGGCATTTTTGTTTATTTTAATTGCATAACATTTTCAGTTTTGTGTGTGATTAGTTAAATTGGGTAACCTTTAACTGTCAATAGTGTTGAAGTGAAGATTACATATCCATCTGTCCAAATATGTCAAATAAAAGAGAACTTTCCAGGAGGTGAACTTACTTTTTCACATGACTGTACAATTCATTTAGTCAAAACATGGATGTACCATTCACACATTTCCCCTTTAATATATGTATTTTTTACCACAGTCCATGGATAGTCCAGTTCTGGATGTTTGGAGGTATTCTGCACTGAGATGAATTCGTTAGACCCTGTACAGAGTTAGATTGAGTTAGAATAACAAGAATGGGTGATTGACGAATATGAGGATGATGATGTGCTATGGAGAAGTGGTTGAACTCACCAAACAGAAGCTGCCAGGCCACTGCAGAGTAAACTTCAAACACTGCCATGTACAGAACCTGGGAGAGATATAATGATTCTGTATAAAACAGAAGCTCCCAGGCCACTGCAGAGTAAACTTCAAACACTGCCATGTACAGAACCTGGGAGAGATATAATGATTCTGTATAAAACAGAAGCTCCCAGGCCACTGCAGAGTAAACTTCAAACACTGCCATGTACAGAACCTGGGAGAGATATAATGATTCTGTATAAAACAGAAGCTCCCAGGCCACTGCAGAGTAAACTTCAAACACTGCCATGTACAGAACCTGGGAGAGATATAATGATTCTGTATAAAACAGAAGCTCCCAGGCCACTGCAGAGTAAACTTCAAACACTGCCATGTACAGAACCTGGGAGAGATAGAATGCTTCTGTATCCTAATGCCCAAGACAATTTAATATTTCAACATAACAATACATCACACTCATGATAGAGGCACAGACAACTATGCTTGTCCCAAAATATAGTATTATAGTCAAAAATATACAAAAATAACTACATTGAAAAGTCCAACTTCTGCACTTGATTGACCTACATTACACAGTTGGATTGAAGTATTTACAATGCAAGATCATGTTCTTACTTTTCCTGGTGGTCTGCTGTCCAGTGGTCAGACTCCAGGGTGACGGTAAGGACAGTCAGCAAGGCCACCATAAGTAGCACTGGTGAAAGCATGTTTATGCTAGTCTAGGAGTGTGTGACATAAATATATCGGCAACAAAGTGTGAAGTGTGTTGTTTAAAGAAACCGCAAACTTGTCAATTCATAGAAATGTCATAACAAATTACGTGCTAACATCTCGTGTTTCACACGCCAGTTGAAAAGGTTTCATACATTTCACATGTGCATGCCTTACTGTTGTCTACACTTTGCTAAATGTTATTATTTTTGTTTACATATCTAACTAAAAAACAAGGACAGCTAGAGACATACATGTATGCCCGTACACATCACAAAGAAACAACCCCTAGAGTACAACCATAGCAGATGTGTTATGAGACTTACCAGAGACAGTGATCATGTGTGACTGATCTATAGAAAAATGCTAAACCCAAACACTCTGTTTGCGTGATCTCATGATCCCAGCTGGAGAGAGGTGAGACAACAGACTCAGTTCCTCATTCTGAGGACATCAACCCAGAATTGAAACCAAGAGTGTCTGCCTTTGAGACTCTTTTAGAATATTATTCACAACTGGAAGATGGACGATGTGCCTTAAAAGCAGGTGAATAAATTAGAATGATTGTACTTAGGTGATCTCATTCCTGAATTGCAAACTGTCAATGAGAAGCATATATTTTCCACATAAAGAATTTCACTTCAATTCAAAATAAACATATTTAATGATGTGTGAGGGCAGAAATCAGTGTCAACAACAGCTACCAAATAAGCAATTTTAGACCTTGGGATTGAAGGCTTGAGCACTTCCATAGTGCTGGGGGAGTTTGGTCTCTCCTGGTAACCATAGTTTGGCTCCCATTCAGAAAGGCTGCACTATGTGACTGTGCCCTTGTACAGGCCACGGCTAGACAAGCAGCAAGAGACTTCACACTGAATACAACCCCCACCATGAATCACCTACTGGTAAAAACAAACTAATGTTTCTGTTCTCTCTGCTGTACAATGGTAATCTGAATCATAGAAAGATGTATAACATTATTAATGGAATCTTTGATCTGACTTATTTGGACTGACCTTTGAACCACCTTTTATTAATGTGGAGAGTAAAAGGCCAAATGAGTTGTGCTATCTTCCTGATTACTTGTTGCTAAGTATTAGATAGAGAAATACATTCCAGTATGTGTGTGGTATAAGTTAGACGGACTACGGCCTCAAATAACCTGCTGCAGGCCTCGTCTCTGCCCCCGGTGGTCGACTGATAGTAAGGCCAGCATATAAGTCACTTTAAACAGCAAAACAAGACGGGTGGTTCCAGGAGGTTCTGATGTCATTCTAGAGACATTTAGTTAGAGATATATTTCTTCCTGTCTAGATGATCTCTCTGTAAGGTCGTATTGGACTTTGTCATTGGATTTTGTCATTCAGATTACATTTTTATATTATTGATCTTTTAAAATATCTAGTTTACAAGCTCCTACTGAGAGGTAATGTCATTTTAATTATACTGTCCTACCAAGCAAAAATGTTAATGTTATTTTAGCTCCATTAAATACATGCTCTATTGTATCCTGCCTCTATTGTATTGTGTTTCGGAGAAAATGGGGGTCATGTTAGCAGTAACTGCATAAGGTTACTGTGAAACCAAGGTAAATAAAATAACATTTTCTCAGTTCCACTCTATGAGCAGCTGTTGCCTTTTAGCTTGGTAGGGCAGAACACCGTCTCACTTCTCGGTGAAGTGGAAAAATGCTATTGTTTATTAGTCTTGTACATCTTCATTGATTTACATGTCCTTTGTCTTTACTTAATGATTTCTCTAAGCAAACTGTGCCATGTCCACATATAGCTTACACATATACATACACATATAATATTATATATTACACATTATATACATATACACATACAGTACGTTCACATGTACATACACACACACACACACACACACACACACACACACACACACACACACACACACACACACACACACACACACACACACACACACACACACACACACACACACACACACACACACACACACACACACACACACACACACACACACACACACACACACACACACACACACAGGGAATCTAGTCTAAGGGGAATGGTTAAATGTTCCTCTCTCCCTCCAAAATATATAATCTAGTTGGTTGAGGTCACAAGTTGAGTGGCAGTCATTGGCTGGCAGCAATGCCAGTTCTCGCCCGCTGTTTCAGGCACCCAATTTGACCTTGGTAGATATTATACTGTGGCACAGTTCTCTTAAAGGGACAGAACCCAAGTCAACAGACGTATACAAAATGGTCTTCAATGAAATGAAAAGGTTTTGCTTGTGATAGTATAAAGCAGTAAGAGATTCACCTCTCAGAGAGAATGTTTAGTGATATGAAGACCAATAGATTAAAAACTTGAAAAGAGATTACTTTCTTTCAGAACATAAGTCCCCAGTGCTGTTATAATGAATTAACAGAATGGGTCAGAACAAATGGTATGGGTTAGGGGGTATGGTTTGACCCCGATTTACCACAGATTATCTAATTGACAATAATGGTTATATTCCGGAATGCACTTGACAGTGTCGTTTTAAAGAATATCGAAAGATGGTCTGATTTCATATTTCATTAGGAGTGACAGATTATCTGTCAAAGGAAGTTGAATCTCTGCCTTGTATACGGAGAAGGCTTTTAGTTGTTGTTTTTTTAATCTTGGAGGATGTTGATTTAAAAGATCATATTTGATGTGACAATCCAGCTGTCTTTGAAACATAGCATCACTTTGGATGGAAAGCATGTCTAAGATGCCAAATTGTATATTCACTCAAGAGATATAAAACATACTGAAGACCTAAAAGTCTGTGTATGCGAACCACTCAGATTAGTTGGGGCACTCTGTATACAATAGCAGTTGTCATGACAAACACCATTTCAACAGAGGGAAATAAGAGTAACCCAAAGAATTTTCCATAGCTCTTTCCTCTTACAGGAAACGACAGGCTAGTATCACATCCCTCTAAAAGTGAAAGTAGAAAAACAGGTGTTGAACCACAAAGGTAGATGGCACACTAATGTTACTATTTAATCCTGATCATCCATTCTCTAAATAACTTACTATACTATTATGTTATTATTACATTATTTATTATACTAGAAACACTATTAAAACATCACCTAGCCTTAGCCACTCAGTCAGCATGTTCCCATTAAGTTGGTTGTGTTCCCAGAGCACACTTGTAAATGAGACCTATGTCTCAATGTGTTTCCCCCCTGGTTAAAATATGGCAGTTAGGGATGCAAAGGAATGTTTCGGCATAAACCCTGTATTTTCAATCTAGCTTTCATATCCTTTACTGGCACAGGGTAACATGGCTGATTTTGTTATTGTGGGATCCTTTCAGAAACTGCCCCGGCTGGCTGCCAGATCCTTCAGCACAACAGCCAAACGGATGAAGAACAAGGTGCCAGACCATCAGAAGCTATTTCAGGTGAGCATGACATCATCAGGATGACTGGGTGTGGAACAATCCCAAACTGAGAAAACAAGATGTGTGTTATCAGTGAATTTAGATATTTATTGGCAATCAACGGGCCAAATATGTAAACAAGATGTGATTTTATCTCGACATTCAATGTCTGCAGAACATGTTTTATCAAGTACTTTAGAGCAACAATGACCTGATTGTGATCTACTGTATGTGTCATGTTGCAAGATTGATTAATTGTCCGAGGTTCATCGTTGTTGGTCGACAGTTCCGTGTAGTTCTTCTGTTCTTCAGATGAATGGTCTGGAATGCATTTCAGTCTGGTTTTATAATCACATTATTTTTGGCTTACAATAAAAGCCTCCAGTGATTCATTTGACCCCTAACTTTGGTTACAGGTGGACAATGGCTTGCCAGTCCACATCAAGGGAGGGACCACTGATGTCCTTCTGTACCGTCTAACAATGACCATCACCCTGGCAGGTACCGGTTACATTCTTCCATCAACGCACTCTGTACATTTGGAGCATCATACATGTTCTAACCATTGTATCTTTGTTCTTTTTTTAAAGGCACTGGATACTCCTTATTCTGGATTCTATGTGCCTGTCAGCCTAAGGGCAAATGAGGAAGCCCTGCTAATGCATGTGTTTATTGTTCAAATCAATTCCACTTCATTACCTTCTTCTACTGTAATGTCATGGCAGACTTTATTTAAAGAATACATCTCTCCACTATGCCTCTGTGTTCAATCAGAGAAATTATAAGGAACATTTCACACGTAACAACTTTTGGAAATAACCCCATGTTATATGGCCTTAGATAGCAACAGGAGGTGTGACTATTTTTATCATTAACATCATAAATCAGTTGCAAAAACATTCCACTCAAATACCAATAGGGTTATTTAATTAAGATTCCATGTATCTGACAGAAAAATGCATAGATTTGAGAAATAGATTTAGGCACACATTAGTTCAATGTCATCCAGTCAGACCCTTTAATTACTCTTAAATGTAGACATTAGTTTTGTTGGACTGTCATTCTTTAATTCAAATCTATTAAAAACACAATTATAGCCAAGCTTAAGTTTCTCATGGCCTTTTCGCAAGGAAGAGTGAACTTCAAGCATCTGTTTCCCTTCATAAAAGCTTTTGTTTGCCCTTGTCAAAACAAACAGAATAAAAAATGTTGGCTCTGCAAAATACATTTCAACAATTGGAAAGAAACTTTGGGTCCTTGAAAAGCACTATAAGTTATTATTAAAATGGCATTTAACTGTATTATATAAAAGCAGTTACTATGTAGTTAATGTTTATTTATTTAACCAGGCAAGTCAGTTAAGAACACATTCTTATTTACAATGACTTATTGTGAAGTTTGCAGTTTCTCTGACTCAGGCAACGCTGGGCCAATTGTGCGCCACCCTATGGGGCTCCCGATCACGGCCGCTTGTGATACAGTCTGGATTTGAACCGCGTTGTCTGTAGTGACACCTCAGTGTCTTAGACCACTACGCCACATGGGAGCCCCAAAATTATCCCCATATTCCAGTATGCATTAAACAACATTAAATTACAGCATATTAGTCAGTCATTTAAAGAATTTAGTATTAGTCATCCAGCTAAAGGAATCAGTAATATAGTACTATTTCCCCGCAGAAGTCTTGTTTTTACCATGGAGGGATGAGTACACAAAGTGGGCCACATCTATGTGAAAGGTCAGTTGACCCAATGCTACTTTCTCCAGGGACAGTAAGGGAAAGGAAAAGCCAGAGTTAGTTAGAATTGGTATAATACAACACAATTAAATACAGCCACTGAATATGAGAGGCAAAATAATGTAATCGTACCATATAGAGCATGCTATTTGACTACAGCAACGGCCAACATCATTTTCTATGGGCGAGACCTTTGTATGTCTTAGTATTCTGGGTGCACTGTACTGCGATGCCCCATGTTGATATGTCAGTGTTAGAGCTCCTCCCGGTGGTACCTTGCGGTACTCTTCAAAGGAGACGGCATCATCCTTGTCCAGGTCAGCCTCCTGGATGGTGTGGTTGGCAATGCTCTCTAGCTGCTCCTCTGTCACCTGCATCTCCAGCATCTGTCAATCACATCCCAAACCCAATGGAGAATGGCTTCATTCTATTGTATAGGGCCCTCAAATTCAAATCATGACCTTGAAGCCAGTTCCAATGCTTGTTTCATTCTTCCCCTCTAAATCAGGGACTGATTTAGACCTGGGACAACAGGTGGGTGCAATTAATTATCAGATAGATCAGAAAACCAGCAGGCTCCGGACCTCAGTGTAAGATTTGAATACCTCTGGTATAGGGTGTAGGCATTTTAGCTATCAATTGCAGGGACAGACCTGGTTTACAACAGAGAAACATTTTGCATCACTAACTATTGGTGGTATATTGTGTTGCTCAACAGACAGAGTACTATTGTCAGTAAATCCAACAGTTACTACTGGAGATTTTGCCATCCTTGTCCTGGTCATATAGTTGGAAGGTAACTGAAAGGAAGGAGAAAGCCAGGTTGGAACTGACGGAGTTGGATTTGAGTGCTAAAATATATTTTGTGAGTTAACCACAAAAAATAAAATAAAAATCTGCCGAGGACTCACACTTGAGTTTATTGGTCCTACTGTTGACAGGTTAAGGCATACTGGGATCTTTGGGACGTTTTTTTGTCCACAGTCCAGAAGTGGGCTAGGATCCTCACAAAGTAATGGAAGCCCACCGTTTCTTGTCTGAGAGAAATATTATTTTAAGATCAGAACCCGCTTACATTACGAAAGTACAGGATACATGGACGTTTGATTTAAAAAACTATTTGTTGCACAGAATCGACTGTGTACCATCACTATACACAATGTCTAACAAAATGTATTCCTGCAGGTCAGAGCGTTGGGCCAGTAACCGAAAGGTCACTGGTTCGAATATCCAAGCTGACAAGTTGAAAAACCTGTCAATTACGCACTTAAGCCGGTAGACCGTCATTGTAAATAAGAATTTGTTCTTAACCCACTTGCCTAGTTAAATAAAGGTTAAATAAAATAAATACAAGTCAAACATGCTTTGTAGATGTTGTTATAGTGGTCATTTGACACTAGATGTCACCATCCCTTTCAGATATCAAGGAAACATAGGCTACAGCATAGTAGCACAATAGGTGCATAGTCTAGTTTTAGTATGGGACATCTCTGACAGTTCAGCTATCAGTTGGAAAGCTAGTTTGTGTGTCATGAGTCAGTGAACTGCTCTGCATTATCTGCCTACTGCTTTTCCCAAACCATTATTGACTGTTCCTTCTGAATGAACCCGGAGCTATAAAATCCAGATCTTCAATGGGGTTAGAAAATATTCATATTTACAGTTGAAGTCTGAAGTCTACATACACTTTGGTTAAAGTTATTAAAACTAATTTTTCAACCACTCCCCAGATTTTATGTTAACAAACTATAGTTTTGGCAAGTCGGTTAGGACATCTACTTTGTGCATGACACAAGTAATTCTTCCAACAATTGTTTACAGACAGATTATTTCACTTATAATTCACTATATCACAATTCCAGTGGGTCAGAAGTTTACATACACTAAGTTGACTGTGCCTTTAAATAGCTTGGAAAATTCCAGAAAATGAGGTCATGGCTTTAGGGTAAGCTTCTGATAGGCTAATTGACATAATTTGAGCCAATTGGAGGTGTACCTGTGGATGTATTTCAAGGCCTACCTTTGAACTCAGTGCCTCTTTGCTCGACATCATGGGAAAATCATTAGAAATCAGCAAAGACCTCAGGAAAAAAGATTGTAGACCTCCACAAGTCTGGTTCATCCTTGGGAGCAATTTCCAAACGCCTGAAGGTACCACGTTCATCTGTACAAACAATAGTACGCAAGTATAAACACCATGGGACCAAGCAGCCGTCATACCGCTCAGGAAGGAGACGCGTTCTGTCTCCTAGAGATGAACGTACTTTGGTGCGAAAAGTGCAAATCAATCCCAGAACAACAGCAAAGGACCTTGTGAAGATGCTGGAGGAAACAGGTACAAAAGTATCTATATCCACAGTAAAACGAGTCCTATATCGACATAACCTGAAAGGTTGCTCCGCAAGTAAGAAGCCACTGCTCCAAACTGCCATAAAAGAGCCAGACTACGGTTTACAACTGCATGGGGACAAAGATCGTACTTTTTGGAGAAATGTCCTCTGGTCTGATGAAACAAAAATAGAACTGTTTGACCATCGTTATGTTTGGAGGATAAAGACCACCATCCCAAACGTGACGCACGGGGGTGGCAGCATCATGTTGTGGGGGTGCTTTGCTGCAGGAGGGACTGGTGCAATTCACATAAAAGACAGCATTATGAAGAAGGAACATTTTGTGGATATATTGAAGCAACATCTCAAGACATCAGTCAGGAAGTTAAAGCTTGGTCATAAATGAGTCTTCCAAATGGACAATGACCCCAAGCATACTTCCAAAGTTGTGGCAAAATGTCTTAAGGACAACAAAGTCAAGGTATTAGAGTGGCCATCACAAAGCCCTGACCTCAGTCCTATAGGCAGAACTGAAAAAGTGTGTGTGCGAGCAAGGAGGCCTACAAACCTGACTCAGTTACACCAGATCTGTCAGGAGGAATGGGCCAAAATTCACCCAACTTATTGTGGGAAGCTTGTGGAAGGCTACCTGAAAAGCTGAAATAAAATCATTCCCTCTACTATTACTCAACTGTACATAACTTGTGTATTTCTCTTCATCAACAAAAGCATGCAATTTGTTAACGGTTTCAATTTGCTTACATTACTGGCAGCTGTGATGCTCATGTGTTAATACAGGACTAGACCTGAATCACTCTCTGCTGACCTTTACGTTTGAACCATTAAAACATTATTTCTGGGCTAGAAAGATTGCTGCCAACAACAAGAACATTTTATTCAGACCACATTTCTAAACTAATAACAAAAACAAATTAATGCCCCCTTTCTGTACACAAATGTCTATCATAAATAAACATGTCTCCCTTGTGTCACAGTTCGTAGTAACGGGACGGTAAACGGAGCGTTGGTGAAGTGTCATCCTTGTTTATTGAATGAGGTGTTCTCACAAGGCATCAAATAAACAGGAGCGTATCACAAACAGGGTGCCTTACTGTTCTGTGACGTATTGTAGACAGGCACAAACAATGATCCACACACAGGTGGACGTGTAGGGAGCATAAATACAATCCCCAATCACAGACAACCCTGTACAGCTGTCTCTGATTGAGGATCATTACTCCCCTAGTTAGGATGTGAGGGCTCCCCCTGGTGGGAGTCAGAGGCCTAACCACAATCATGTTGTTCCGGAAAGATATGCAATAGGGAGCGTCTCACGGTCTCTTACAGGAAATAGACATAACATCTTACCACTCCGCTGCTGCTGTCATGCCCCAAAAATAATTTGATCTAATAATTCAGGCCACCTTCATTCAACCAAATAGTATTGTAATAACACAAGTAAATACGAGAGATGTAACCAGGACGACTGAGTAGATGTGCTTGTCAAGCTCAGGGCTCCATGCCAAAGAAGCCAGCCAGCAAAGACCTCTCAGCCCTCACGATAATACTCCCACGTATCAAAGAGAGACATGAGCAAGCTGCTCCCCCATGTCTTGTTCTAAGGTTAGTTGTTAACATACACCATATGTGGGGAGTCACGTACTCAGGAGCCACAGTACTAACACGCACTGGATGGAGCTGGACATTCCTTCCATGTAGAATGTACAGAGTGGTCCAATCAGTGCTCTCCAGTCAACGAGAGTGAGACAGCTAGTGTTTTTCGTCTCCTGTTTTTGTTCAATTCTTCATGCAGGGTGGTTCACACACACACACACACGCACGCACGCACGCACGCACGCACACACACACGCACGCACACACACACAGCACAAAGAAGAAGTCAGATAAAAATTTAGCACATTGACGGCTGTCCAGTGTGCTGCTGTATAATGTGCCTCGAGTTGAATCCTGGCGCTTCATTTTTGAGAGCTGGCATTTTCCCCAGATCTCCTTTTACGGTTTATCTTAATGGAGACCAGGAACTCAGAGGTCCATTATATTTTTCTACCTAAGTACAGTAATAAATCATGAGAATTTCAAAAGGCCAAAGGAGTGAGTTGTCTTCAGTACAACTTTGCAGAATCAAGAAAAGTTCTGTAGACCTGGCAGTGGCGTAGTAAACTGAGCAGTCTGGACTCTTGACAGGTATGTGTTTTTCTGTGCCGACAACGTAAATTCTATGATAGGAGATGATTCCATGTTTATCTTTTAATTTCTGTTCTATATTAACTGTTTCTTATAATCCACACCTTTTCAACCTCACTTTCTGATAGCAGCCAGCAAAGTGAAACTATCTAGGCTCTAAGGTTCCGTTTCATGACATGTGCCACAGGTCACTGACAAGGTGTGACACATAACACAAAGATTCAAATGAGTCACTCATGGGGAACTTTGCTCGGCCATTTAATACCCCTGACAACAAAAGACAAGGAATTATCAAGAAGACAGGCTTTTGATTGGAACCTGTCTGTCCAAAGCAACTACTAACTATAGAGAATAAATGAACAGAACAAGAGATGTAGAGATAAAAGCAGCCTGAAGCCCGCCTCTCTCCTTTTGAGCAATTTGCACAAACTTTCTCTCCGGAGGTTTTGTCCTTGGTGCCACAAGCAATGAAAGTGAAAGCATGTCAGAGACTGGGTTGGGCAGTGTGCCAATTGGAGAAGAATGAAGCTTTGCTGGCTATTTGAACTTTGACCCCGCTCTGCCATGGCTGATAAAAGAATTGTAAACACCGTCCCCAGTATGAGTGAATGGGAAGGTCAACTCTGGTCTGTGTTACATTCATCTTCAACTAAAGGCCTAACAGCCACAGAACCCTCTCAGTCTGTCTGAACTGGAAAACTACAACAAGAGGAATGCCAGATGTCTTCATTACACCCCCTGCATTTCCTGACAATTTAATAACAATGAGAAAAATACCTTGCAGTTACTATGGTTATTATTTTTTGTCTAAATGATGACCCTTTGATTGATTCATGTCAATGTCCACTACTAATATGGGTAAATAATAATCCATTATGCAAGAGGATGACGCTCCACCTCCGTTTCCTCTGCTGATGGTACTCGCATGGCGGGAGTGACCAAGGATGGCGCCTAAATGTGTGAGGGCGCCATCCTTGGTCACTCCCGCCATGCGACCTGAACAGGCGACACCCGCAACGTCTCAAATATGCCCATCCGCAAACTGGGTCAATTAACCTTGGCTGGAGAGGGAGTCTGTTGGTCTGTCTGTCTTCCCCCTCGTCTGTGGGGCTTGGACTGGGGCTGGGGATGGGTGGGGGAGTGACGTGGAGCTGAGGAAGGGGTGTCCTGCTGGGCTGGGGCAGGCTGATAATGAAGGGAGAACATTCCGGGCCAGTGGAGTGCAGGAGAGACCAGACTCAATGCGACAGGCACAGGAAATAACAGTGAGCAGGGGCCGCTCTGCTACAAAACCACAACCATAACACACCATAACTATCCACCAGCTTGTCTTGGCACAGTATATCCAAACTACGATTTACAACAACCATCCTGAGGCCCATCAGACCATGATGCCCCACCCTGTCCCCACAATGCACTGAGCAGTCCTGGCTAATTAATACTGCCATCCAGATGAAAGGGCAGCCATGCGGGGCACTAGTTGAGGCCAGGGGGTTTCTGGAGCTTGTAAGGAGACAAGCCCCCCCCTCCCGCCCACCCCTCCTCCCTTAGCTAATGATTAAGTTTTCATCTAACAGAAGGGAGCTAAATGAAATGGTGGAGGGGCGCTGGGACCACCAGGTGGGCAGGGAGGTGGCTCTCCGGGACCCAGGAATGGGACCCTGGGTTTTGAACACTCTGGAAGCCCTTTAAATCAAGACATGCCCTGGAGCAGGGCCCATCTGTGATAGACAAGGCCCTCGCTGAGGAAGAGAGGAGAGGGAATGAGAGGAGGAGATGAGAGAGGAGAAAAGGATGAGAGAGGAGAAAAGGAAGAGAGAAAGGGGAGATGAGGAAAGGAGAGGAAAGGGAAGGAGAGAGGAGAGGAGGAGAGGAAGAGAGTCCTTGGAGTGATAGTGAGAGAGGTGATGCTGGGTCAGGGTGGCATGTTTGTTGCTTGTTTACACTAATTTCCAAGTTATAGAAGTTTCTCTTCCCTGTGCCAAATGATGGATTGTAAAACTCCTTCCTTCCTCAACTCAAACGCACCTCAAAGTCAAAGTGCTTAACATAACTCTGTGACGGGACCAAACCCAGCTACCCCCTCTTTGAGGGGACAGGTTCAGTGCCAGGCTGAGATTTCTCTTCTCATTTGGAAGTTGGCGCTTAAAAAGTGCTCAAGAAAATAATGCCTAATAGAGCTGAGGAGTGAACAATACGGGGCAGGCTCCTTGCTTGCCTCGCTGACAGATGGCGGGGGAGGAGAACGTTTCTTGGAAGAGGACCAGCTCTTAATTACTGAGCGTATGAATAGAAGGTGTTCGACTCATTAGCGAGGACCAGGATGACATGGACTCTACCCGCGCCGCGCTGTGCTGGGGGCTGACAGCCCTGCCCTGACCCTAATTGCGCAAATTGCTGGAGCACCGTCACTGCCAACCCGCCTCCCCACCACCACAATGGCCTACTGCAGAACGGGAGGTGTGTGTTGGAAGATGGGGGGGGTTGGAAGATTAGGGGGGGGGGGGTTAGGCAAGAATGAAACTACCCCAAAAAAGGTTACTAATCAGTACTGCATCATACTTCCACAGATGTATTTAATTCCAGAATTGCCCTCTTCCTTGGGCCATATTGAATTTCCAAGCTAATGCATCCACTCATCCATAGCTACTATTATATCTGAGTAAATAGCAACTGTGCGTCATCCAATACACTGGTATTCCTTGCACCCCAGATAATTTCCCATGTCTGGGTTGCACCAAGTCAGCACAGTACTGATATTCATTTTTGTTGCTCTCATTTGGATGTCTCAACGTTTCTGTAAATGTTCCAACACATTCTCAGGTCCTGAATGTGGCCGAAGAAGCACCTACAGTCCCGTCTGCATCATTGGGTATTTGTTATGGCAACGATGTGGAGCAAAGGTATTTGTCCCTTGATCATGGTACTGGGAAACCACAGTGTTCCTATGTAATGAGTCATACTGTTATAAACTACACTGGTTTTTCCTGCTTGGGGCTTTTGAACATATTGTGCACACACCAGTTGAATTAACATTTCAATGAAATTATGTTGAACCAATGTGGAACAGTGGACGGTAACTTTTACCATCAAGGCCAAGTCTGGAAAAACCTATACTTGCATTTTCAGCAAATATCTAAGCATCTACCAAGTAAACAGCAGAGTTAATGGCTTACATATGGATGACAAAAAGGGAAGTGTAGGTAGTTGGTTTGGTTTCAAACTGCAGCGCTAAAGGTGATAGAAATTAAAGGCAATGTTCCCACGTTAGCAGAGACTGCATTTGTGGTAAACGCTGCATATGTCGGCTCAAATCTAAAATCACCTTTACATTTCATTCGTGCAAGACAGCTGAACATCAGAGATACGGATTAAATCCAGCCATAGGTCTTTTTATTTTCTTGAGTTAGTGTGTGAGGTCAGCCATATCCAGTGGCAACCTGTAATTCAGAGTAGGTGTTTTGAGCCCCAAAACATTTTACACTGTTTTGCATGTCAATTTTGGCATTAATACGTGTCACATATCAGTTTGCAAACAATGTAAAAAAATATATATAATTGAGTTAATAAAGCCACATACAAACATGGCCTCTTTTTTGTTTTCTTGAGTAAGGCAGCTCCAAAATGAAGGTGTTTCAGGCAAGCTCAGTGCTTTCTGTGGTGGTGGGGCAGCCAGCAGAAAATAAGTAGCGTTGCGCCGTGATTGGCTCAGTGTTCTGTCACTCATGGGGACAATACGTCACCGCCAAGTCTAACGGTAGAGCTAGAAAGTTCAAGCCCCTTGGGTGCTGCTATAGAGCATTGCAAAGCAATCACTAGCCTGCTATACAGTGGAGTGGCTGTGTGGTCCCAAAATGATAAACATCAACGAAGCATGATTTGTGCCGCGCTCAAAACAACTGTTAACTCGGAACTGAGAAATCTGACTTTGTAATTTCAAGACAACTGGGAACTCTGAAAAAATGAGCTCCGACTGGGAAAATACATTTTGAACTTTCATCCAACATGGAATTGTACATTCCGAACTCGGGCCTCTTTCTAGAGCTACGACCTGAAGATCGCTGACGTCATCATGATTCAACCTTTTTTTGTTGTTGTTCCCAGTCTTGAAAACACCATAAATCCAGATTTGATGGCAAAGTTTGATGACAAAATTTGCTGACGAAGGACTGCTGCGCCGCCTTCCTGTTGAAGTGAGCACAGTACAACAAGGGGAGTCCAAAAATTATGTAATTATGTAATATGGCAGGGAGATGTATACTGTAGCCAAGAAAGTAATAATCTGGTCTATTATCATCTCTTAATTTCGCCTACTGTTCTGACCTGTTTATGAGAAAATTAATATTGTAAGAGCTTTCATTGTCTGCTTATAAGCCCCCTTTATTTATCCTATGGTTCTGACTTGGTGTACAGGGAGAACACTGTAAGAACGGCCCATGTTCTGAATTCTGTCACTGTACTATGTCCGTCCTAGCTGGCTCATTAATGTCTTAATCAAAATTACGTATTTCCTCTTATCCGCTTGTTGTCCCCTCTGCCATAGTTTGTACATCTCAATTGTCAGTAGAAACCACATTTGTTTAAGCAAGTCAGCCATATCTGCTGTGTTTTATTTAAAGTCAGTAAATGAGACTGAATTAACTGTTTCGCTGCCAGACAATAGCCAGGTGTAGCAGTGGTACGGTGTTGGGACTGCTGTTGGAACAGCTTTATGTAGACCCTAACAGTTTGTGGGCCATGGCCATGTCGAACATCTCTTCCTTTATTATCTACACATCAAATCAAATCAAATTTATTTATAAAGCGCTTTTTACATCAGCCGATGTCACAAAGTGCTATACAGAAACCCAGCCTAAAACCCCAAACAGCAAGCAATGCAGATGTAGAAGCACGGTGGCTAGGAAAAACTCCCTAGAAAGGCAAAACCTAGGAAGAAACCTAGAGAGGAACCAGGCTCTGAGGGGTGGCCAGTCCTCTTCTGGCTGTGCCGGGTGGAGATTATAACAATTCATGGCCATTAAGGCCAGTTCTTTCTCCAAGATGTTCAAATGTTCAAAATAATAAAAGTAGTTGTGGAGGTTGCAACAGGTAAATACATCAGGAGGGAATGTCACTTGGTTTTTCAGTGCAATAGAGCGCAGGTGCAGTAGAGCGAGAGCGAGATGAAAAAAGCAGGTCTGGGACAAGGTGGCACGTCCAATGAACAGGTCAGGGTTCCATAACCGCAGGCAGAAGAGTTGAAACCGGTGCAGCAGTACGACCACACAAGACACCGGATAATAACATCAGATTTAACAAACTGACCCTAGCCCCCCGGCACATAAGACTATTGCAGCATAGATACTGGAGGCTGAGACAGGGGGGGTCAGGAGACACTGTGGCCCCCTCCGACAATACCCAGACAATACCCCCAGACAGGGCCAAACCAGGCAGGATATAACCTCACCCACTCTGCCAAGCACAGCCCCTACACCAATAGAGGGATATCAACAACCACCAACTTACTACCCTGAGACAAGGCTGAGTATAGTCCACGAAAGATCCCCTTCACTACACAAGCCAGAGGGGGCGACAAACCGGACAGGAAGTGACGCACCCCTCCTAGGAATGGCATGGAAAGCACCAGTAAGCCAGTGACTCAGCCCCCGTAATAGGGTCAGAGGCAGAGAATCCCAATGGAGAGACGGGAACCGGCCATGCAGAGACAGCAAGGGTGGTTCGTCGCTCCAGAGCCTTGCCGTTCACCCTTGCACCCCTGGGCCAGACTACACTCAATCATAGGACCTACTGAAGAGATGAGTCTTCAGTAAAGACTTAAAGGTTCTCTCACATGGATAGGCAGACCAGCTCTATAGGAGAAAGCCCTGCCTCCACCTGTTTGCTTAGAGATTCTAGGGACAATAAGGAGGCCTGCGTCTTGTGACCGGAGCGTGTAGGTATGTACGGCAGGACCAAATCTGAGAGATAAGTAGGAGCAAGCCGATGTAATGCTTTGTAGGTTAGCAGTAAAACCTTGAAATCAGCCCTAGCCTTAACAGTAAGCCAGTGTAGAGAGGCTAGCACGGGAGTAATATGATCAAATCTTTTGGTCATATTGATGTATGACCAACCTGTCTAAAACAAAAAACCTGCCTTACGAGAGGGATTTTCCAAGTCCCTTCAGTTGAAACTGGTTTCTTTACGTAACACACTCCAGTCAGAGCTGTCATTTACAATAAGTAGTAATTACCGGACACGGTTGAGACTCAATAAACAAATTTGTTTGCAACGTCTCAGAAGATTAAACAGTAACTTCCGGTTTAACTTCCTCTTTGACTCCGTCAGCATTGACTCACCAGACTCTCTGCCAAATCTAATAGTGGATGGGGAAAAGGAAGAAAGCCCAGGGCAACGGGTGTTAAAACGTGGGTAAAGGGTTGTTGTTGAGGGATGTTCTAAGGAACACGGTTCTCCTGAAGGAACATGTCAGGACTGAAACTAAGACTTTCAGACTTCCTGCCAAGACTTCCTCCTCCAACGAGAACTCAGATTCTTAAAATGTTCTCATAACAAGCTCCCGATGGCAACATTCTTAGCCTAGACTAGATTAGAATAGATTTGGCCACATTAGTAAGTAATGTTGTTCCAAGTCTATTTAGTTATTCCACACTATCCTTACCTTTGTGAAACTATTCAAGCATATAATAGGGATTTCATCTTACATTTAGTTCTACTAAAATAGATAAACAAGTATTTGATTCACTGCCGATTTTGCAGGTTTTCCTACTTACAAAGCATGTAGAGGTCTGTCATTTTTATCATAGGTACACTTCAACTGTGAGAGACGGAATCTAAAACAAAAATCCAGAAAATCACATTGTATGATTTTTAAATAATTAATTTGCATTTTATTGCATGACATAAGTATTTGATCACCTACCAACCAGTAAGAATTCCGGCTCTCACAGACCTGTTAGTTTTTCTTTAAGAAGCCCTCCTGTTCTCCACTCATTACCTGTATTAACTGCAACTGTTTGAACTCGTTACCTGTATAAAAGACACCTGTCCACACACTCAATCAAACAGACTCCAACCTCTCCACAATGGCCAAGACCAGAGAGCTGTGTAAGGACATCAGGGATAAAATTGTAGACCTGCACAAGGCTGGGATGGGCTACAGGACAATAGGCAAGCAGCTTGGTGAGAAGGCAACAACTGTTGGCGCAATTATTAGAAAATGGAAGAAGTTCAAGATGACGGTCAATCTCCCTCGGTCTGGGGCACCATGCAAGATCTCACCTCGTGGGGCATCAATGATCATGAGGAAGGTGAGGGATCAGCCCAGAACTACACGGCAGGACCTGGTCAATGACCTGAAGAGAGCTGGGACCACAGTCTCAAAGAAAACCATTAGTAACACACTACGCCGTCATGGATTAAAATCCTGCAGCGCACGCAAGGTCCCCCTGCTCAAGCCAGCGCATGTTCAGGCCCGTCTGAAGTTTGCCAATGGCCATCTGGATGATCCAGAGGAGGAATGGGAGAAGGTCATGTGGTCTGATGAGACAAAAATAGAGCTTTTTGGTCTAAACTCCACTCGCCGTGTTTGGAGGAAGAAGAAGGATGAGTACAACCCCAAGAACACCATCCCAACGGTGAAGCATGGAGGTGGAAACATCATTCTTTGGGGATGCTTTTCTGCAAAGGGGACAGGACGACTGCACCGTATTGAGGGGAGGATGGATGGGGCCATGTATCGCGAGATCTTGGCAAACAACCTCCTTCCCTCAGTAAGAGCATTGAAGATGGGTCGTGGCTGGGTCTTCCAGCATGACAACGACCTGAAACACACAGCCAGGGCAACTAAGGAGTGGCCCCGTAAGAAGCATCTCAAGGTCCTGGAGTGGCCTAGCCAGTCTCCAGACCTGAAACCAATATAAAATCTTTGGAGGGAACTGAAAGTCCGTATTGCCCAGCGACAGCCCCGAAACCTGAAGGATCTGGAGAAGGTCTGTATGGAGGAGTGGGCCAAAATCCCTGCTGCAGTGTGTGCAAACCTGGTCAAGAACTACAGGAAACGTATGATCTCTGTAATTGCAAACAAAGGTTTCTGTACCAAATATTAAGTTCTGCTTTTCTGATGTATCAAATACTTATGTTATGCAATAAAATGCAAATTAATTACTTAAAAATCATACAATGTGATTTTCTGGATTTTTGTTTTAGATTCCGTCACTCACAGTTGAAGAGTACCTATGATAAAAATTACAGACTTCTACATGCTTTGTAAGTGGGAAAACCTGCAAAATCGGCAGTGTATCAAATACTTGTTCTCCCCACTGTATGTAAGACAGACATTAACCTAAGCTATAATCCTCTGCATCTCAGTTTCACTATGATGAGTGTTTTCAGTGTGGCATGGTATTTAAGCTTCTCACTATCTTAACTGTTACGTTTGTGTCATGTTTAATGGCTATTTACAAAAGCAAGGCTACAGTGTCTTTGTCTCACATAAACACATTTCTTCCTGTGTACTACAATCATTCACAAATGTGCATTATGATAAGACGCCCCCCCTCCCTTTTCTCGGAAGACCATTACAAGTATGGGATTTTCCAGCCACAATGTCAACACAAATGCCCTGCAAACAATCACAGTCATTACAACACTGTTAAAGTGATGCAGTGAACAGTACATTTGTGCAATATTAGTGTGTAATAATCACCTAATACATCTATTAATTATGTTTTCGCAACCTTTACGCAGTTTATTGACACGTGATATATTCAACCTTTCCCGACACAGAAAATAAATGTGGGCGTGCAGAAATGCTTGCATACCTTTATTCATATCTTAGCATCGACCTACATAGAAAAAGGCAGCTTTGGTGTGATTTCTTCACGGTGACCTGTGTGGTAAAGACAGAATAGGGGAAAGTGGGAGTACAATTAGAGAGAACTGAGATATCAAGGAGCTTCGCCTGTGGGCGATGTCTTTCCAAGGAAAAATCTCAACGATGGATGTATTGTAACCTCTATCTCTCCATCTATGACTGGTTGCATATTGCAGAGGTGTGCTTCTAAGACTCAGGGCTATGTGTGAGCCAGCTGCGAACAGGTGAGGAGAGGTGAGGAGATGAAGAAATTATACTTTGAATAGCCATCGGAACATAAAGGATATTAGGACTTTGATTGAATGATCATACTGGGTTACATTTCGTAACATGCAAGAGGCCATTACGGTATGTGGTATGGTTTGAAATGCCCTCAGTTTTCAAACCATACTCCAAACACCTAAATAGATGATCTATCTAAATAGATAAATAGTGGCCATCTCTTTCACGGCAGCATTTTGTGGGAGAAAATCACCAAAGTGCCTATCTGGAATTTCTGGACTTAACGCTGCTTGATTTCAACTCTAAGTGTTTCACTGTTCTCAAAGATCAAAGGATGAACCAAACAGCGTATCATGTCACATTTCACTGTAGCCTATCTAGATATCTGAATACATGTTGTTGTTGTTGTTGTTTTGATAAGTATCAGTAATTGCAACAACTGTGGAATTTAGATGATTCCCACAGAGTCAGAGTTATACTGGTTGCATTATATTTAGAAATATTGTCTTGAGATTCCTGGTCCACATGGAGATTAGGTA